>JAVJIX010000108.1:3145000-3287500 GCA_036785185.1 Paratrypauchen microcephalus
GCAGCAGCAGTAGTAGTAGTAGCAGTAGTAGTAGCAGCAGTAGTAGTAGTAGCAGTAGTAGTAGCAGCAGTAGTAGTAGTAGAACAGGGAAGAGAGAATGAAAGGAAGGAGAGCGAGAGATAAAGAGAATGAGAGGAAGGAGAAAGAAAGGAAGAGATGGAGGAGAGGAAGGAGAGAGTTAAAGACGGAAGACAGAATGAGAAGAAGAGAGATAGGAGAAAGGAGAGGGAGAGAGAGTGATTGGGAAAAAAGAGGGAGAGAGAGTGATAGAGATGAAGGAGGGGGAGGAAGGAGGTGGAGTGAGAGAGAACGGTGGGAGGAGTGATTGAAGGGGCGGAGCACAGAACACCATCAACATGGAGTATCTGGTTCCACATCAGCACCTGCTCCTCCTGGACCTGCAGCTGCAGCGCGAGCCCAGCGTGAGTGCCTCTGTCCTGGGTACAGCCTCCGCCTCGTCCACGCTGTCCTCCCTCTGTCCACCGCTCTGTCCTCCCTCTGTCCACCGCTCTGTCCTCCGCTCTGCTCTGGAGGGACACAGAGGAGGAGAGGGGGATTAGAAAAGGAGGGAGGTATACAGAGCTAGCATTAGCCACGTGTGTGTGCAGCAGAGGAGGAGATAGCATCAGTGTAGCATGTTTGCATTTGCTCTTACTGTCTTTTATATTCACAGCTAAATAAAACAGGCTCAGTGGTCACAAACGATGGACTCGTTCACTCAGATATTGGCCTGATTGATTTGTTGCATTGACATCATGCTGGGGGTGTGCTGTATGTAGGTTACCATGGTGACACAATGCACACATTAGCAAACGTTTTTTTGAGAAGGACGTGTTTAACAGCACAAATCAGACCACCTGTTGTAGTTCCAACCAAGTTTTTAAGCTGTTTTTGGTCAGACTGTGGTAAAACAAAGCTCGGATTAAAGTTAACGGAGTCACAGAACTTCAGACAGAGCAGTACCTACAGTTAGCATCACACCCCCAAAGAATGCAGATGACCTCAGCTGCAAAGTATCAAGTGATTGTAATTTAACTGTGTTTTGTTACAGTTAGTGCAGCTTCTTCTGTGAGTCCCCAAACATGCTAGGAGGAAATACATTTTGTACATTATGTAACTTCTGATGTGAGGTCCACCACCTGCTTGTCTCCATAAAGATGATGTTGCTTTTCCTAGAATGTGCCATAGTATTGCATTAAACTTATCTGCATGTATTCTCACCTATTCACAGATCTGACCTATAACATGGCCTTAAAACCCCCTTGATGCCTGAATTTATTTACAAATCTTTAAAAAAAAAAAAAATGTCAGTGTTTTTGCTTTCTAACTGATGCTAAATGAAGTGCAGATTATTAATTTTTCTATAGCACATACTGTAAATTATAATTTGGGGTTTGTTGCTAATAAGCGACCTCAGGCACTTAGGGTAAAAATGGTAAATATATTTAAATTACACAATGAATGTACAAATACATCAAAAATTTAAATTACAAACCATACATTTTAACAATTAACAGGATTTTGGTTTTGTAACACTGTAACACCAAATTTTATAAATAATCTCATATCTCAAGCTGATCCCCGTTTTGCAGCAGCAGCGCTGGTCGCAGGAAGGGCATCATTGCCATTTTCATTGGCATCTTCATCACTGCTGCTCCTGCTGCTGCTGTCATCTCCTGATGTAGGAAAAGAAAATTAAAAAAAGGTGACAATTTATCTACATAATAAAATCATGTACACATGGTTACATTTATAAATATAAAGTCAGTGACAGCATTATTATTACTGCTATTTTCATCACCTGGTCTGAGAATGTCGTCCTCATCATCATCCCCACTGTCACTGAGACATCATCATCATCACTTTTCACAGGTACAGCCTGGGCTGGGGTCCACCTTATGGTCGCTTTGCATAAAACATAGACAGCTTCATTTTGTTCTGTGTAAAATATAGAAAAAAATATATATTCCAGAATGCTATTTTACTCAGTGATTATAGAAATTTGGTAGAATTGTTTTCTCTAAAAAAACAATGCATGTTGGCCCTGAAATCGATCTAAATACTACTAAAATGCACTCATTATTGCTGTATGTATGCAAGCTATAGAGGCTAACACAGTTAGCCCTAGTGGCCGAGGGTCGCTAATTCATTACAAACAGAGTAAAAGAAGAAATTCAATTTGTCAACTGGACAAAGTTTGTCGAAAACGTTTCGCCGCTCATCCGAGAGGCTTCGTCAGCTCTAATAAGAATGCTGGTAAAACACTTGCTTATATCTTGCTGCAGGGAGGAGCTAACTAGCTAACTACTTTCCGAAACTATCTCATTGGTTTCAGTCTTTTGTTTCTCTGGCGTCTAGATTGGCATACCTATTCATCCCTACAACAATGGAGGGCGAAACGTTTTCGACCAAACAAACTTTGTCCAGTTGATAAATTTAATTTCTTCTTTTATCATGGATTCTACCTGGACGACTGAGGGGACTCCTCACGCATTACAAACAGAATTTACCTCACGTTAGAAAATTTCTCCACGTTTTCAGCCTCAAAACGGAGATTCGCTATTTCAGCTACTTGGCTTCCATAACCCGGATGTTGTTCAGCCACTAAGCGGTCCTACAAGAAACAAGTGCATGCAAAAGGTTCCTAGCTGTGTCCTGACCATGCACAAACCTTGCCTGGTTTACACTTGACCATATCACAGTGATGTATGGTCTGGGAGCCACCTCGTAGTGGAGGTGTGGTTTACCATCGCCAACGGCCGTTTATTGGGAGTTACGAATGTCTATAATTTGGCGTATACGTAGCCCATAGCCAATCATGTCAGCTGTCAGCTTATACTACAAGCTTCCGTTTGTCACGTAGTACATGTCACCGTCTTTCCACCCCTCCCCGCTCTCTGATTGGCTCCCAGAATCGGGAGAGCATGTATTATGTTGGCTACAGGCTGCAGGAAGCGGTTTGTCGCTCATTAGCAACACAAGGGGTTTTAAAGATCATATATTACACAAAATTGACTGTTATAAGTTTTAAGTCCTGTTATAATGTTGCCTCATCAGAAACAGACCTGGAGTTGTGTTTTGTTTCATTCACGCAAGTGTCATGTCACGAGTAATCCTTTATTATTAGTCTGTCTACATCTCCAAAATGCTCTGTTCCACCTTGTGATGTCATGTAGTGGTAGTTTTGAAGTTGACAGCTCATTTTTACCTTTTGTTCACTTAGAGATTGGCAACTCCAGGGCTGAAATTATCCAAACGACTCTCGGAACAGAGTGTTTTCAGTTTGAGAGAAGAACTCAGCCTAAATCTGCAGGTTTATGTGTTAAAACATGTGTGAATGAAACAAAACACAACTCCAGATGTGTTTGTGAGGAGGAAACATCATTAGAACATAGATCAGAAAATAGAGCAATATGAGCTCTTTGTTGTTGTTGTGTTTTTCTTACTATTTCTAAGTACCAGGCCAGCCTCTTTGTCGTATGGAGAGTTTTGGTTGAGGTCTGAGTGGAAATACAGGTTTGTGCTCCACACGTGAGCCTCAGTGACAGGATCAGGGTCAGTTCAGTCTGACAGCGCAGATTTAAACCTAAACAAAAGACTTGTACACTAACTCAAACCGAGACTGTGGAGGAGCGCTGGAGGGGAGGAGATATGTGAAGGTGTGGAGGGGTGGGGGAGAGGTGAAGAGGGTGGAGAGGTGGAGGGGCAGACACAAGAGGAGCCCCGCCCTCCTCGTGGGAACACTGACCACAAGCATTTCAGCATGTGGGATTATTTTAGAGCTAAAACAACCAATCAGATCAAACATAACGAATACATAAGTCATTGTATAATTGTTATAAAGGGCCCATATTACGCTATTTTCTGATCTATGTTATAATTTCCTCATCACAAACAGACCTGGAGTTGTGTTTTGTTTCATTCAGCGTAAAACGAGCCCTTTAGGTGATTAAAAAGAATACAAATCCAAACTAAGCCAGAACACGGCCTCTATAGTTCTATCCTCCTCTATTCTATAGGGTTTTGTTGTGAGTTGTGAGAAGTAGAACTCGTGCACAGGTCCAGGCCTCGTGTCTCTCTGTGGGGCTGTTATTATTGTGTTCGAGTGTGTGAAGTGTGTCAGTGGGGCAGAGCTGGAATGTGCCCCTCCTCTCTCCACCCTGGATCATGGAGCTTATGTTTAACTTACAGAAGAGACAGTGTAACCCACTGGTTCTCAACCGGTGGTGTGCGAGATCCTACATTTTAACATTCCAATATAGTGTGTTTTCACGGACTCGAAAAGTCCGACCATGACCCGGATGTGCAGCCATGTTGGAAATATTGCTCACTCCAAGTAAACACACTGATAAAGCAACCATGCAGAAAAAAATCTAAATTTCGCGATAAACTTTCCACATCGGAATCCAAAACTTCTGATACATTTGAACAGTTGTATAAGAGATTTCACTAGCTAGGACCACGCCATCAACATAATGCAGTGAAGATATTTATTATTGAATGATAGTGGATGTCTGAGTGAATAGGCAGTAATGGCTGGGTTGAGACGATGGGTGGGGGCTCCGTCTCAATCTTCGATTGGCCCAGTGGAACGGGGCCCCCCCCCCCCCCCTTTAGGAGATGTCTTGTGGCTGAAAGACAAACGAGATAGGGGTGGGTGGGAGGGGTCGAGTTAACCGAGACGAACTGGAATGAAGGGATGAGTGGCTATAAATAGCTCCGCGAAATTAGAGGTGTGGTTATGGTGAATTGTGATTCGCTGGTGAGGAGAAGGTGGTTGAGGCGTGGTCCTGCTCCTGAATTTCAGTTAATCACATTAACTCCATAAGTTGGAGGCCAAAGAAAAGGAGCGTTATATGAACAAACTTAAATTAATAAGTTTGTTAATTAATAAGTTAAATTAATAAGGGCGAGAAGATCCATATGAGATGGATTCAAGGCTGGTACGAGAGCGCAAAGTGCGGAAAATTGGAGACAAACATATTGTACAATGATCAATGCTAGTCATGTTCATCTCTATAGTAATAATAACAATGTGCAATATTATTTAGTGTCACTTTACCTGCTATTTATTTATTTAAAGGTCCCATGGCATGAAATGTTCACTTTCTGAGGTTTTTGAACGTTAATGTGAGCTTCCCTACCCTGTTTAGGGCCCCCCCCCCATGGTTCAAAGTTGCGAAATGTCTAAACTGAGCATTTGCGATCCTTTTCTGCGTTTGAAAAAAACACAGCTCAAACGGGCGATTTTGAACAAGGCACCTTTGTTACGTAACATCGAAAAAAGAAATGCAAATGCAGTTCCACCACCATCTGGATGTCCACCCCCTGTCTCTGGAAATCACGCCCAGAGAGTTTGGACCTACGCAATGTGAAATGCGTTTTTTTTTTATTTGCCTGGAGGCACGTGTGAGTGTTTCTAGGCTCGGAAGTCCTTTACCCAACCCTCTGGACCTCTGAAACAGCAGTGGTTTAATTTTATTTTCTGTGAAAATGTGTTTTTTTTCATTGAAATTACTCTCCTTTCTCCCTCCGTGTTTCAAACGCAGAAATGGGAGCCAGTCACAGCGCAGCGCTCCAGCGGCGCAGACTGCCCCAATGTCTGTCCTTCTCATTTGCATTCAAGCAACAAGGCCCAGAATGAGTCGTTCAGACAGACAGATTATGACTCTGACTGTGTACATGTGTCTTTCTCATGCACTGAATGTTGATTTTGAAGAAGGATTCATTTACAGTATTAGGGAACCATTAAGGCACCATATAAAAGCATCAAGAAGTACCATGTCATGGGATCTTTAACCACCACTGCCCATCCCTGCACTGTACACAATCATCTGAGTCACTTTATTGTAGTGATATTATATATTACTGGAGTCTCTTTAACTGCTGTTTGTTCACTGCTCAGAATCAAAGACATTTATTGTGCAGCGTTCCTGTGCCTTTTAACCTTACACTGTTGTGTTTATCATATTATCATATTGTGATGCCAGAGGTTGACATACTTGTAGTACATGTGTAACATGTACTAGTATATTGCTTTTTATTATTCACGTTTTGCAAAGATTAAAATATTAACATCGTCTTTCCGCCTCTGTCGCCTTGTCTGTCACCTCCTTTCCTTTGATAATCGCTCTGTCTGTTCACATTTGTTTGTCACTACTTTAGATAAACAATAGAACTGCAGGTTGGCAGAGTGGTTAGCACTCATGCTTCACAGAAAGAAGGTTCTGGGTTTGATCCCCGGGTCGCCTGAGCCTTTCTGTGTGGAGTTTGCATGTTCTTCCCGTGTCTGGGTGGGTTTGGCCCACTGCTCCTAATAACAGGATGGGTTAAATGCAGAGAAGAATTTCTCCTGTGTGAGATCAATAAAGTCACTTCTTTTTCTCTGCCCGATCTATTGTGACGCCTAGGACCCAACAATAGTTGATCATTTTGCTTTTTTTTAACTTGGCGGCGTAAGTGGAATATTTGTTTTGGCCATGTCTCCGACATGGCCGACTTCTGGATTATGACGTCACGTGAAAACACACTATAGGGTCTAGTGAGGCTGGACATGAGATACGAGGTGGCTCCAAGAGATCAAGATTTTGAATTATTATTGTTTCAATTATTATAAATTGTGCAGATCAGTTCAAAAATTACCACCACTTTTTTTTTTTCATTCACACTTAGCACTGTTTTTTGGATCTGCAGCTTCTCCAGAAGTGAACAGATTTTTTTTCTCTGCTCCAAATGTAAAGACATGGCCATAGACTGCATATAAATGGACATAGCTAACCCGCTAACCGCCACATTCCAAACAGGAAGTGAGCATGGCCGCGCCTCTGGCTCCACCAACTCTGGCTCCAATTCTCTGTGCATTCTCTTTGTGACCGCTGTTTTCAGGCTGGTAATTTTGATCTTAAAATGTTCGTATTAACCCACTTTACATGATCATGGTGTTTTATCTTCTGTAACTGCTGGCCTTGGTGAGCTTCATTTGACTCTATAGGTGACATAACACTCACTTAGTCCACGTCTTTGTGCAGTCTATGGACAAAAAAAGATCTCACAATAGAGATTTAATTTAATGAGATCTTGAGCCATATAAAACCAAAGTGCTCAAACTAATTATTCACATCCTGGGACATTTCTAACCTGATGCACTGTTGTGTTTCAGGGTGTGTAAGCTGAAGGAGACCCTGGTGACTGTGCAGCAACTGGACAAGAACATGAGCAACCTGAGAACATGGCTCTCAAGAATAGAGAGCGAACTGTCCAAACCTGTGGTCTACAACGTCTGCCACAGCGAGGAGATCCAGAAGAGACTCAAAGAACAACAGGTGAGCAGAGGAGGAGTGGAGGAGAGGGAGAGGAGAGTGAGGGGGAGACTGAACTGTTGCAACCCGTGATCTACAACGAGAAGGAGAAAGGGAGGAAAAGAGGAGAGAGGGAGACCAAACTGTGACTACAACATCTGCCACAGTGAGGAGATACAGAGGAGACTCACAGAACAACAGGAGGAGAGGGAGAAAGAGGGAGGAGAGAGAAGAGGAATGAGGAGAGGGGCTGTCCAAACCTATGGCCTACAGCCTCTGTACATGAGCAGTTTGAGTAGCGCCCTCTGGTGGTCAGTGTGCATAAACCTCACATTTAGCAGGAACATTGTTTTCTTTTTTTCTATGGCAATAATAATTTTGGCCGTCACAGCTCAAATCTCTGCAATACTGAATTTGATTTAATGTTGTAGACCAGAAGTCATAGATCACAAAGAAATATCTATAAGCAGCTGCTGTTGAAAAACTTTATTGATCCACAAGGGAAATTATTAGGACACAGTAGCTCGTGTACCTCACCTTACGAAATTAATTTGTTCCAGAAGTGGTTTCGTAACGTGAAAAATTCGTAAGTTGAGTAGCTATTTCAATGGAAAAAGCCTGATTCGTTCCAAGGCCCCGATCCAAGTTTTTTTTAATAGTGTAACTTTTTTTATAGTGTAACATTGTGTTCTGTGTTTCTCACATTTGTCTCTCGTTTAAACACTCAAACTTTCATAGATTTTCAACAAAATTATTAATAGTGAAGTGTGGGGGGAAGGGGAGGGGGGAGAAGACTGCGCGCTGACACGTGCATGACCCGGCGCGGAGCTGACAGCAGGTCTAGACCAAGGTCTAAACCTGGACTGGACCAGGACTAAACCTGGACTAAACCAGGACTAGACCAGGTGGATTAAAGCAGCGAGGAGGGGACTGCACGCAGTCTGAGCGCATGAACGCATGAACGAGACCCATGCAAGAGCCGCGGCTCCTCCTGGTTTAGTCCAGGTTTAGTCCTGGTTTAGTCCAGACCACTGCGGCTCCTCTAGACCTCCTCTAGACCTGGTCAGGTCTAGAGGAGGTCTAGACCACCGCGGCTCTTGCATGGGTCTCGTTCATGCGTTCATGCGCTCAGACTGCGTGCTGTCCCCTCCTCGCTGCTTTAATCCACCTGGTCTAGTCCTGGTTTAGTCCAGGTTTAGTCCTGGTCCAGTCCAGGTTTAGACCTAGGTCTAGACCTGCTGTCAGCTCCGCGCCGGGTCATGTGCGCTATCACACATGTGTCAGAGCGCAGTTTTCTCCCCCCTCCCCCTTCCCCCCACACTTCACTATTAATAATTTTGTTGAAAATCTATGAAAGTTTGAGTGTTTAAACGAGAGACAAATGTGAGAAAAGTTTAAATCCAGTCTGAGAAAAGCGTATAATGTGTGTGGCTGAGCGCGCATTATTTGAATTTTTGAGATTTCGCGTTTCGTAACTTGAATTTTCCTTCGTATCTAGAGACCAAAATTTACCGTGAAGGCGTTTCGTAACTTGAAATTTTCGTTTGTTGGGTCATTCGTAAGGTGAGGTACCACTGTATATAATGAAAAGAGCAACAATAAAAGCGTTCAAGTTGTTGATGTTATGCTTGGTTATAATTCGGGCTACACTATAGCTAGATACATTTCTTTATAGCAAATTTGTCCTTTCACATTTTTCCATTTTAGCAGACACGACCTGGTTACATTAAATAAGTAATTATATAATGATAAATAAACGTAACGCTAAAGGAAAACAACATGTGTTCAAGTGCATTTGGTCCTCCCTCTAATAATACTTTGCCATGTCCGAGTCTGTAAGATCCACCACAGGAAAGATCTGCTCAGCCTCACGGAGAGAGAGAAAGAGAGAGAAAGAGAGAGAGAGCGGTCATTTTCAAGCCTTTGTCCGTCTGTCGTCCTGCAGCGGAGGAAAAAGCATGTTGGGCAAAAATAACTTTAAAATCCAAAGTGGAGCCGGAGTGTACAGGAGGTGAAGGGGCTGTCAAACATGGGGCTGAAAGGAGAGAGGAAGAGGAGAGAGGAAGAGGAGGGGGGGGGGGGGGGGGGAGAGGGAGTGAGAGAAATCTCTATTTTGTTAATAAAACAACATCATGTACTCACCCATTGTACTTTGGTGTCATTTGGAGCATGTCCGGAGAATCTGTAGTTTAGCGATATCCGTAATGTGAGTGCTCGGGGCATATGGTGCGGTCACCAAATAAAATGGATATAGATATGCTAAATAGATATGCTAATACTAGACACCAGAGGAATTCGTAATACAAAAGAGACAGATTATTTGCCTGGAAGAATCCATGACTCATCGCTGTACCAGCGGCGAGTGTGGTAATGCTTGGTCCAGAATGCGCTGCCGTCGCGCATAGACAGACAGCTAAGTGAACCAATCAGAGAACAGTTAACTGACAGCGACGTGAACCAATCAAACAAAAGAAAAGAAAGAAAAGAAAGGCCTCTAGAGCTGTCAGCTGCTGTGGTTTTAAGGAATCGATGTGTTTTAGGTAATTTAAGACGAATATTACAGCTGAATGGAAGGGACGTTCAGTTCTCCGATGCGCCATCTTGATTCAAAACTGAGGAGGAACTTCCGCTGCCTAAGAGTGACGTTGCGGGCAAAGGCGGGTGCACTGACGTCACCATCTTTGAACGAATCAGAATCGCGGAGTCCGTTGTTAACCGGGGGAGCGAGGGTGGAGCGAGGGTGTCCAAATGGTATCTCACTGTATAGCAAATACAGAGAGATATCATTTGGCTGGCCAGGTAAACAGATTAGTTGAGATAGTTTCAGAGCTATTTCAGTGTAGGGAGCTCCTCCCTGCAGCTAGATATAAACAGGGTCTAACCAGCACTAGAACCAGAGCGGACGAAGCCTCTTGGATGAGCGGCGAAACGTTTTCGACCAAACAAACTTTGTCCAGTTGACAAATTGAATTTCTCCTTTATCACGTCACCAAATAACACAAACTTTAGCACTTTTCAAATCACAGAAGCTCGATGTGTCAGTCTACAGTTTTGCTTGGTCAAAAGCTCCTGAAACCCAATACCCTGGTATAGTTTCATTAGATTACGTCATCATCAAGGACAGCGCGCATTCACAGCTGATTCTCAGATAAACAACGCTCTGAACCTTTGTGTTGTAAGTGAGACATGGCTGAAGATTCGGACTTTGAGACTGAAGAGGAGTTATTTGAGTATGATGGTGTCCCTATCGTTTTGAGTATACGGATGAGGAGGTATTAGAAAGAAGGAAGCGGAGACAGTTTGAGGAGCCCCAGAGAGCAGCGAGCGACGGCCCGTCTACGAAAAGACAGTACCTGGTGGTGTTTATGTGGACATGTCGATGGCAACAGAGGAAGAACGCCTTTGCTGTGTCGAGTGGGATTTGCGTCCAGGAGATGAACGTCTGGGTGATGAAAACAGAAATCTGTGTCTGTCGACTCTGGAGGATATTCGTGCCATGATGAACCGTGGTGTAATAGAAACATTTTTTCGTGTTCTGAAGTTGAATTGGAGGAGCCAGCCAAAGCCTGCCGGACCACTTTCAGCTGAGTAAGTAGCCATCACACAAGAAGAAGAAGTGACTTTATTGATCTCACACTGGAGAAATTCTTCTCTGCATTTAACCCATCCTGTTATTAGGAGCAGTGGGCAGCACATTACTGCGTCCGGGGATCATCTCCATGATCTTCTGCTTCAGTTTGGTCAAGACCTTAGCTGGAGGATTTTACCTGGAGCATGTTTTGGGTTGATGGGGGAAACCGGAGTGCCCGGAGGAAACCCACTCAGACACGGGGAGAACATGCAAACTCCACACAGAAAGGCTCAGGCGACCCGGGGATCGAACCCGGAACCTTCTTGCTGTGAAGCATGAGCGCTAGCCACACAGCCACCGTGCTGCCACAATTATTGTTTGTTTGCATTGAATTGGTTTGTTATGTCTATATAGTCATGATGACGTAATCTAATGAAACTATACCAGGGTATCGGGTTTCAGGCGCTTTTGACCAAGCGAAACTGTAGAGACACACATTGAGCTTCTGTGATTTTGAAGAGTTTGTGTTATTTGGTGACCGCACCATATGCCCCAAGCACTCACGTTACGGATATCGCTACACTACACATTCTCCGGGCATGCTCCAAATGACACCAAAGTACAATGGGTGAGTACATGATGTTGTTTTATTAATGAAATAAGGTTCAGATTGTAAAAACGTTAATATTCCTTTAAAGCCCCAGTGTGTAGGATTCGTGGCGCATAGGTGGATGGTGCTATTGCACTTTCTGTTTTAGCTACGGCAGACCTCGAGGGTCACCCGGGCGCGCCGTAACGCGGTCCCGTTTTTTTTTTTTTTCTTTTCTCGTGAAAACACACATTCCCGATCATGTACCATGACACTCTACACATCAAATGAAACCTTACAGTCTCCTCTTTTTGACTATGCAATTCATTTCCCTGCACAACAATCACTCCCCAAGCACATGGGGCTTTTATACAGAAAAGCACAAAACGAGGTTAGCTTACCTTAGAATGCTTTGCACAGGTCAAACTCTGTATTTCACCATAAACTTGCTCTCAATTTGTCCGTAAGGATCCAGCGAATAAAATCCAGTAAAACAATTTAGTCCAAAACACGTGTTAGATCCATTATGACGTCTGATCCGGCAGCATGCTTGTGTTGTTTACCCAAAACCACGAGCCTTGCCGAAGGCGGAGCCCAAATGTCCTTCTGCGGCTCTCGTATTCAAAATGGCTGCCTCTGCATGGGGAAGATCCCCCTTTTATGTGACTATATCTAAGTCCAAAAGAATACTTTGATTTCATGATGGAAGTGAAAAGGCTTGGAAAACAATGTATTTTTGAATGGGTATCTTCAATTTCAGTAATTAACGGGTAAAAATCTTACACACTGTCCCTTTAAGTTAAAGTTGCAGTCACCCAGAATTACCAAAATTAAATTATAACTACACGCAGCCTAAAGACCCCGTGGAAATAAATACACAATTTAGGTAAAAATGCCAGGCTATCTTTTATAGTTATTGAGTTGATTGACAAATAAGTTTAAGAAAATGTTTAAAAATTATCATCTATTATTTGAATATTGTGCCAAGATTTGTACAACCTCCAAATTGCCATTAACTCCTGTGGAAGACCCTGTTTTTCTCCATTAGCCAAGGTTAAATCCTACATGGTCATGGTTTAGAACTTCTTTAGTCCTGGTTCAGTCCTGGTTTAGTCCATGGTTATGTCCCTGGTTTAGCCTGGTTCAGTCCTAGTATAGACCTGGTTTAGACCCGACTTAGTACTGCTATAGTTCTGCTTTAGTCCTGGTTTATTCCTGGTTTAGTTCTGCTTTAATTCTGCTTTAGTCTTGGTTTAGTTCTGTTTTACTTCTGCTTTAGCACTGGTTTAATCTTGGTTTACTTCTGCTTTAGTCCTGGTTTAGTCCTGGTTTGGATGTGGTTTTAATCCTGGTTTAGTTCTGCTTTAGTCCTGGTTTATTCCTGGTTTAGTTCTGCTTTAATTCTGCTTTAGTCTTGGTTTAGTCCTGGTTTAGTTCTGTTTTACTTCTGCTTTAGTACTGGTTTAATCTTGGTTTAGTTCTGCTTTAGTCCTGGTTTGGATGTGGTTTTAATCCTGGTTTAGTTCTGCTTTAGTCCTGCTTTAGTCCTGGTTTGGATGTGGTTTTAATCCTGGTTTAGTTCTGCTTTAGTCCTGCTTTAGTCCTGGTTTGGATGTGGTTTTAATCCTGGTTTAGTTCTGCTTTAGTCCTGCTTTAGTCCTGGTTTGGATGTGGTTTTAATCCTGGTTTAGTTCTGCTTTAGTCCTGCTTTAGATGTGGATTAGTTATAACTATAAAAGGTTAGTTCTGCTTTAGTCCTGGTTTAGTCCTGGTTTAATCCTGTTTGTGTTCAGGTTTAGTTCTGATTTAATCCTAATTTATATCACCCCAAACTGTCCAATGTTAAAAAAAAAAAAAAAAGTCAACTCTTGTACCACTGTTGGAACATTTTTACATCAAAATAAAATAAAATAAAAAAAACAATTATTGAAACAAAAAACAGTTAAAATCTTCTTAAAGTTCAGGCTGCTCTGATCTGCAACTCAAACCGACGTCGTCTCTGTCACATTTTAGACATGAGAATATCTAGCACAAAAATCAGAGATAGTTTCGGGGAGATGGAGGAGGAGATGGAGGAGGAGGAGACAGGTGACAGACAGCAGCAGACGGACGACAAAGAGGAAAAAATATCTGTACAAATCTTCAGCGTCTAAATTTACAAGAGGCACTCAGACTGGACTGAAGGAGGAGGAAAAGGAGCCCGCCAAAATAAAAGCCCTCCATGAAACTATACCAGATCTGAGACAGTAATAGGAGAGAAAAGCGCTGGACTTCACATGTTGAAAATGACATTAACACTGACAAGTTAGGCTGAGCTGGAATCAAGATATCATTGTTTTGTTCAAAATGTTCTCAGTATGGCGTTAAACTTATTTGACATTAAATTTATTTAGCATTTAGTTTACCTTAAAATTCCCTTGAAAAATATGCTTTCTTACTGTGAGCAGGCTCGTCTTTCCACTGGTCTGACCTGTAACTGTCTCCATGGAGAAAGTTTAATGCGGAACCAGGGCTCTCAAGTTTTGAGCGGGGTCGTGCGTGAGACGGCGTAATTTCCGAGGAGCGGGGGGGGGGAAAGCAATTTTTCCCAAGGAGGGGCTTGAATTGCGTGAGAAATGCCGTGTGAGCGTGTGAACACGTCTCTCAATGCGTGAGACTTGAGAGCCCTGCTGTAAATGTTTGTCTAAAGAGCAAACTTAAAGGAAAAGTAACGTTTTTTACAATCTGAGCCTTATTTCGGTAATAAAACAAGTTGTTTTACTCACCCATAGCACTTTGGTGTCATATGGAGCATTTCCGGAGATGTTTTAGATTAGCGTTAGGCTAACACCGTTAGCCTAGCGCGACTTATAGCCATAGCTCGGGGCATTCCCCGAGCATGTAATATGCCCCGTGCGGGCTCCAAATAACACAAACTTTAGCACTTTTAAAATCATAGAAGCTCGATGTCTTTAGTCTACGATTTCGTGTGGTCAAAAGTGGCCTGTAATCCAAGATTTAGCCATAATTTCGAGTAGATGAGGACGCCAGTGCGCATGTGCGGACTGTGCTCTCAGCTCCCGGGACCCAAACATGGAACGCAAAGCTGTAAACTATGGATAAATCTCGGATTACAGGCCACTTTTGATTCAAACAAAATCGTAGAGTAAGACATCGGGCTTCTATGATTTGAAAAGTGCTAAAGTTTGTGTTATTTGGAGCCCGCACGGGGCATATTACATGCTCGGGGAATGCCCCGAGCTATGGCTATAAGTCGCGCTAGGCTAACGGCGTTAGCCTAACGTTAATCTAAAACATCTCCGGAAGTGCTCCATATGACACCAAAGTGCTATGGGTGAGTAAAACAACTTGTTTTATTACCGAAATAAAGCTCAAATTGTAAAAAAAAAAACGTTACTTTTCCTTTAAGTTGGTGAATCCAGAAGTGCTCTCTTGCTTTTGGCCATCTGAGTGTGCTATGCATCTTTTCACTTTTACTATCGTTATGTAGACTGGCACGTTATTGTTTTTATCTTACTAATAATAATAATAATAATTCATAGCATTTATACAGCGCCTTTCATGGCACGCAAAGCACTTTACAGTTCATTGTTCATTCACTCCACACTTATATTTTATTTCCTGTGTTCTTATTGGACCTTAAAGGAAAAGTAATGTTTTTTTACAATCTGAGCCTTCTTTCGGCAATAAAACAAGTAGTTTTACTCACCCATAGCAGTTTGGTGTCAATTGGAGCAGTATCGCAGAACTTATGTTGAGCCGTTCTGTTCTACTAATGATCCCGTATCCGTTAGCGTGAGTGCTCGGGGCATTACTTTGCGGTGTCCAAATAACCCAAACTTTAGCACTTTTCAAATCACAGAAGATCGCTGTGTCAGGGTAGACTTTTAGTGGATTCCAAAACGGCCTGAAACCCGATATCCAGCTATAGTTTCATTTGATGACATCATCAGAGAGGACAGTGCGCATGCGTGAACTCAGCTGTTTTGTAAACACCGCTAGTCCGAAAGAAGCTAACACCGCTCTGAACTTTACTTTTCTGTTGCGATATCGGGTTTCAGGCCGTTTTGGAATCTACTAAAAGTCTACCCTGACACAGCGATCTTCTGTGATTTGAAAAGTGCTAAAGTTTGGGTTATTTGGACACCGCAAATCAGTGCCCCGAGCACTCACGCTAACGGATACGGGATCATTAGTAGAACAGAACGGCTCAACATAAGTTCTGCGATACTGCTCCAATTGACTCCAAACTGCTATGGGTGAGTAAAACTACTTGTAGATTGTAAAAAAACATTAATTTTCCTTTAGTGTGACATAGACCGTCACACAGACAGTGTGACCTCTGTCCTGACCCTGTGCAGTTATTTAATACTTTTATTGAATATTTTATTTCCTGTGTTCATATAGGACCTTCAGCGGGACATAGACCAGCACACAGACAGTGTGGCCTCAGTCCTGACGCTCTGTGATGTTTTACTTCACGACTCAGACGCTTGCTCCAGTGACTCTGAGAGCGACTCATTTCAACAGACCACCTCCAGCCTGGACCAGAGATGGAGAAACATCTGCGCCATGTCTATGGAGAGGAGGATGAGGTGAGGACAGGGTTTAACCAGTGAGTTAGGCAAAAGTACAGGGAGGGGGGCTACGGGCTCAGATAGGGGGGCGGGTTTCTATGGAGACAAGAATGAGGTGAGGGTTATAATTGTGCTCTCTCTGAGAACTAAAATATCCTGCATTTTAAAAAATTCTCCCAAGATTGTTAAGTCACAGTTAAGTCTCTTGAGATCTCTTGTGCTGTTTTTCAAGTCCATGAATCCAAATCTGAGCATTTCTACTGTCAAACTTGTACGGTGATTGTGGGTTTTTGTTTAGAACATTTAATAATTATTGTCTGACTTTGCGTTTTAGGATCGAGGAGACCTGGAGACTGTGGTGTAAATTCTTGGATGATTATTCTCGCTTCGAGGATTGGCTCAAGTCTGCAGAACTTACTGCAGCAAACCCAGAGTCTGAGAACGTCCTGTACACCTGCGCCAAGGAGGAGCTCAAGAAGTTTGAGGTGAAATTTACAAACAGAAACGTGTGTGTGTGTGTGTGTGTGTGTGGACTGGATTACAGATTATAGAGGAGGATAATCTGCCTTCATCTAGAGGCCGGCCCCTGACCCAGTTCTGAGCAGTGCGGACTGGCCTCGCATTGACTTACAGCCAGATAATTCATGAGTCATTTGCAAAAGAGGAAATAAGCAAATTGAAAATAGGTGATCAAAATCTTGCACTATTGTCTTAAAGATCCCATGACATGGTACTTCTTGATGCTTTTATATGGCTCCTTAATGGTTCCCTAATACTGTAAATGAATCCTTCAAAATCAACACTGAGATGAGAAAGAGTCATAAATGTCACTCTGGAACACTCCATTCTGGGCGTTGTTGCTTGAATGCTAATGAGGAGAAAAGAGATGGCCTATAGTAGAGGGTGGGGGCGTGGCCAAACTCTCCCCTCTCAGCTCTCAGCTGTGCGCTCTGATCCATTTCTGCGTTTTTGCACGGGGGGAGAGATTAGAAGCGTTCCATTGAAAAATAAACACATTTCCACAGAAAATAAAATTAAACCACTGCTGTTCAAAGGTCCAGAGGCTCAGATAAAGGACTTCCGAGCCTAGAAACACTCGGACGTGCCTCCAGGCAAATGAAAAAACGCATTTCGCATTGCCTAGCGCATTCGCAGTCCAAACTCTCTGGGCGTGATTTACAGAGACGCTGAGTACAGACAGACGGGGGTGGAACTGCATTTGCATTTCTTTTTTTGATCTAACGTCAACAAGGTGCCTTGTTCAAAATCGCCCGTTTGAGCTCTGATTTTTTGTAACGCAGAAAAGGATCGCAAATGCTCAGTTTAGACATTTCGCAACTTTTAACCATGGGGGGGGCTAAACAGGGTAGGGGAGCTCATATTAACGTTCAAAAACCTCAGAAAGTGAAAATTTCATCCCATGGGACCTTTAATAATTTTGCCATTTGCTGTGATTAAGGGATATGTTCTTTTATTTTGTTTTGTGGAGAAAAACATTGTTGCTGTTTTATCCACATTCAGTGTTAGACAAGAGTCCTTCAGCCATATTGCGAGTTTTGCCATTGTCATTGACAGTTTGGCTGCCACATGTTCATGATCCTTCCCGTCCGTGTAAATGACGGTGTCGTCCACATACATCTGGACACCAACTTCGTCACACACGGATGGGAGGTCATTAATATATAGGCTGAACAATAGTGGCCCAAGAATCGATCCCTGTGGGACTCCCTTAGTACACTCTCTCATTCCAGACACTTGCCCATTTACACGGACACACTGAGAGCGCCCAGATAAGTAGGATTTTAACCAGCTAAGGGTATCCAAGGACAGTTTATATCAGTTCAGTTTTGATAGCAATACAGCGTGATTAACTGTATCACAAGCCTTTTTTAGGTCTAAAAATACAGCACCTACCACCTTTCCTGTGTCAAGGCCTGATTTAATTGACTCCATTAAATAATAACACACTGTTGAAGCCAAACTGCAAAGGGTGTAGCAGGGCCTCATTTTTAAGATGTGTTGTCACTTCTAAAATTTGTATTTAATTCTAAAACAGAATTTAAAAATATTTTCTGCCACAACCTAATTATCATGTTGTTCTTCTCCATTGATTTTTATCTTTATGATCTGATTCTGTGATTTTGTCTTACCTGAAAGTTTATCTATATTTTTCCACAAAACTTTATTATTTCCTTTTGCTTCTTTAAAGGGATATGCCACCCCCAGGGCAAATTTGGGCATCTCCCCACAGTCCAGAGACTAAAATAAGTGGTGGAAAGCGTTTTCCTGGTCACCCAGCCATTGTCCGAGTCTGTCGCCACTGACCGCCGCGGTATCTGGTGCTCCTCCGCCTTAGACTGGAGTCTAACGTCGCCAGAGAAAGATTTCGGCCAAAAGGAATTAATTTGCTCGATGCGTTTCCCAATTACTTTCTGTGTAGTGCGCATTCATATCGAGTGCAAATAAATGTGCAAATCAACACGGAGAGCTTGACTTGGTCATTTTGGGTGGGAACTATTTTCCAGTGCGGAAGAATACAGTCGAATCACGCAGTACGCTGCCAGGGGAATCCCAGTTACGCACCGGGAAGGGAGTTCCCCTGTTGCACAACGTGCTGCGTGATTCGACTGTATTCTTCCGCACTGGAAAATAGTTCCCACCCAAAATGACCAAGTCAAGCTCTCCGTGTTGATTTGCACATTTATTTGCACTCGATATGAATGCGCACTACACACAAAGTAATTGGGAAACGCATCGAGCAAATTAATTCCTTTTGGCCGAAATCTTTCTCTGGCGACGTTAGACTCCAGTCTAAGGCGGAGGAGCTGCAGATACCGCGGCGGTCAGTGGCGACAGACTCGGACAATGGCTGGGTGAGCAGGAAAACGCTTTCCACCACTTATTTTAGTCTCTGGACTGTGGGGAGATGCCCAAATTTGCCCTGGGGGTGGCATATCCCTTTAATTATATCTAGAAAAAAATGTTGCTTTTGCTGCCCTAAGTTGTGAAATAACCTTATTTCTACATCATCAGTAGTGAGACCTGACTTCAAAAACTTCTTTAGAGCAAAGTCTCTTTTTTTCATCAGTAGCCAGATTGATTCATTAAACCTTGGCAATTTGGGTTTTATTTGCTTTTTTGCTGTTTGATGCTGTATGATGCTATTAAGGATTTTATTTTTTCCATCACATTTTCACAGATATCTTCACTTTTTTTTTCATGAGATAATATCCATCCAATTTATTTTTATAAATTCATTTTCAAACTTTGGTATGTTTCTGCGTGGCATTTTTTAAAATGACCAAAACTGTTTTTAATTTTCACACAAGCTTTTGGTAATTTTCAAATTATTAATGTTAGGTTATGATCCGACATACCAGTTATAAAGTGATATGTTTTTGTTATACGTTCTGGTTTATTTGTAAAAATCAAATCTATTAAGGTTTGAGAAGCATTTGTTATACTTTATTAGTTGTGACATCTGAAATTTAGCTACAAGATCCTTTATTTTTCTCCTTTTTGCTTTATTGAGCCAATTCAGGGAGAGTCAATTCAGATTAAAATCTCCCATTAAAATTAATTCTTTATTACTAAATTGTTTGAGTATTTCTGACAATTGGCCAAAAATACATTATTTTGCATTGGGTGGTCTGTAGAGTGTAATCACAGAAAATGACATTTCTGGTGACAGAGTGGTTTGGTCTCCATGACGATAGAAATGTTTAATGCCATACTGTGAAGCATTCCAGACAAAGCAGTAACATCTCATCTCAAAAGCACCAGAGAAGTTATATAATGCACCTTTAACTATTTCCAGGGGTGGGACGAGACACAATTTCCACAAAACGAGATGAAACACAATCTTGACTTTATTTATAATAAGTAAATTGTAAAGTTCAGTTCACAATATTGGTCTCAGCATTTTTTATTTACTTATATTTAATAATTTTCTGTGTTTGTAGCTGTACATTTTGGAACTACAGCTTCTCAAACATGTCACTCACCAACACTTGACTCCTTTATGTCCAATCCAAATGTATAAGATCTTGTCCCGTCCCTGACTGTTGACTTACAGTATATACTCTTGTGTCTTATTTTCTAGGCATTTCACTCTCCTGTGGCTTATATCCTCTTGTGCTTATTTCCCAGGCATTTCAGAGGCAGGTGCATGAGCGTTTGACCCAGTTGGAGCTGGTGAATAAACAGTACCGGCGTTTGGCCCGGGAGCAGCGCACCGACGCCGCCTGCAGGCTGAAGCTTATGGTGCAGGAGGGGAACCAGCGCTGGGACAGACTCCAGAAGAGGGTCTACGCCATCATCAGGAGGTTAAAGGTCAGTGCACTTGAAGATTGGAATAATACAGTGGTACCTCACCTTACGAATGACCCAACAAACGAAAATTTCAAGTTACAAAACACCTTCACGGTAAATTTTGGTCTCTAGATACGAAAGAAAATTCAAGTTACGAAAGGCGAAATCTCAAAAATTCAAATAATGCGCGCTCAGCCACACACATTATACACTTTTCTCAGACTGGATTTAAACTTTTCTCACATTTCTCTCTCGTTTAAACACTCAAACTTTCATAGATTTTCAACAAAATTATTAATAGTGAAGTGTGAGGGGAAGGAGGAGGGGGGAGAATGGTGGTCACACTGACACATGTGTGATAGCGCACATGACCCGGCGTGGAGCTGACAGCAGGTCTAGACCAAGGCCTAAACCTGGACTGGACCAGGACTAAACCAGGACTAAACCAGGACTAGACCAGGTGGATTAAAGCAGCGAGGAGGGGACTGCACGCATTCTGAGAGCCGCGGTGGTCTAGACCTCCTCTAGACCTGACCAGGTCTAGAGGAGGTCTAGAGGAGCCGCGGTGGACTAAACCAGGACTAAACCTGGACTAAACCAGGACTAAACCTGGACTAAACCAGGAGGAGCCGCGGTGGTCTGGACTAAACCTGGACTAAACCAGGAGGAGCCGCGGCTCTTGCATGGGTCTCGTTCATGCGTTCATGTGCTCAGACTGCGTGCAGTCCCCTCCTCGCTGCTTTAATGCACCTGGTCTAGTCCTGGTTTAGTCCTGGTTTAGTCCAGGTTTAGTCCTGGTCCAGTCCTGGTTTAGTCCAGGTCTAGACCTGCTGTCAGCTCTGCGCCCGGTCATGTGCGCTATCACACGTGTCAGAGCGCAGTCTTCTCCCCCCTCCCCCTTCTCCCCACACTTCACTATTAATAATTTTGTTGAAAATCTATGAAAGTTTGAGTGTTTAAACGAGAGACAAATGTGAGAAACACACAGAACACAATGTTACACTATAAAAAAAGTTACACTATAAAAAAAAAAAACTTTGACCGGGGCCTTGGAACGAATCAGGCTTTTTCCATTGAAATAGCTACTCAACTTACGAATTTTTCACGTTACGAAACCACTTCTGGAACTAATTAATTTCGTAAGGTGAGGTACCACTGTATGGGAAACAAAATAAAAGGCAGTTCAGAGGTCGGTTCAGTTACATTAAAGAAATTACTTTTGGAGTTCAAAAAATTAGTTTTTTAACTCCCTATTTTTACAGAACTTTTACTTGACAGTACAGTCTGATAACTACAGAAATCAGACGACGATCAGATTTTGTGGATCTATTTTGTACATTTAATATTTATTTTTCTAAGCTTCAGTCCTTAACATTTAACGCAATACATTTAAGACACACTACATTTAATCCTTTATATGTGGGTCATGTTTGTTTCCGAGCAGATGGACTTTTCTGTATAAAAGCAGGCCTAATGAGAGCAGAGCTGTGATTGGGTGATCTCAGAGAGGAGACCTGTGATTGGTCTGATTTGTCGATCCTGGTGACCTCAGAGCTTTATGTCAGAATATACAGTGAGATTTAAGAGTGGATATTTATGAATGACTGAATGTGCACATCTGGACCTGACACAGCTGCTCTGACACAGCAACTTACATAAAAACTGGGAAATACATATAATATACACTCAACAAAAATATAAACGCAACACTTTTGTTTTTGCTCCCATTTTTCCTGAGATGGACCCAAAGATCCAAAATTCACTCCAGATACACAACACTACCATTTCTCTCAAACATTGTTCACAAATCTGTCCAAATGTGTGACAGCGAGCACCTCTGCCCCGCCGAGACAATCCACCCCACCTCACAGGTGCGCCACATCAAGATGCCGATCCGACATCATGACCAGTGCACAGGTGCGCCCCAGACTGCCCACAATAAAAGGCCACCCCGAAATGTGCATTTTTTTTTTTTTTGGCTTTATTGGGGGTCTGGGGACTCAGAACCAGTCAGTATCTGGTGTGACCACCATTTGCCTCATGCAGTGCAACACATCTTCTTCACATAGAGTTTATCAGATTGTCAGTTGTGGCCTGTGGAATGTTGGTCCACTCCTCTTCAATGGCTGTTATGGACGAAGAACACAGGTGCATTTTATTGATGGCATTTTGAATGCACAGAGATACCGTGATGAGATCCTGAGGCCCATTGTTGTGCCATACATCCATGAACATCACCTCATGTTTCAGCAAGATAATGCACGGCCCCATGTTGCAAGGATCTGTACACAATTCTTGGAAGCTGAAAATGTCCCAGTTCTTGCATGGCCAGCATACTCACCGGACATGTCACCCACTGAGCATGTTTGGGATGTGCTTGACCGGCGTATACGACAGCGTGTACCAGCTCCCACTAATATCCAGCAACTTCACACAGCCATTGAAGAGGAGTGGACCAACATTCCACAGGCCACAACTGACAATCTGATAAACTCTATGTGAAGAAGATGTGTTGCACTGCATGAGGCAAATGGTGGTCACACCAGATACTGACTGGTTCCCAGTCCCCGGACCCCCAATAAAGCAAAAAAAATTGCACATTTCGGGGTGGCCTTTTATTGTGGGCAGTCTGGGGCGCACCTGTGCACTGTCATGATGTCGGATCGGCATCTTGATGTGGCGCACCTGTGAGGTGGGGTGGATTGTCTCGGCGGGGCAGAGGTGCTCGCTGTCACACATTTGGACAGATTTGTGAACAATGTTTGAGAGAAATGGTAGTGTTGTGTATCAGGAGTGAATCTTGGATCTTTGGGTCCATCTCAGGAAAAATGGGAGCAAAAACAAAAGTGTTGCGTTTATATTTTTGTTGAGTATAATATACAAAACAGTCTCAGACTCAACTTTGTAGTGAGTAACTATTGTTTAGACTTCAGAATGTTTGTAAAATCCCTCAGTCTGCCAGGGAGGATCCATAGCAACTGTCAACTGGACAAATGCTTTTAGTGTCTGTTTGTTTGTTAAATTTCTCCTTTGCTATACTCATTCAGAAGTTACTAATGTAACCGTGGTCCTATGAATCATGAATAACCAGCAGAGAGCAGTGCCCTTAGCATTGAACAATTAAAAACAATAATGAAACGTATGGATTGAAAGGTTGTGTGTTTTTAGATAAAACCTCTAGGTCTGTGAACATTATTTTAACAGTTCTTTATCTTTGTCTGTCCAGCACTTTACTTCTCAAAGGGAGGAGTTTGAGGGCACGCGGGAGGGCATCCTGGTTTGGCTGACAGAGATGGACCTGCAGCTGACCAACGTGGAGCATTTTTCAGAGAGCGACGTGCAGGACAAGATGAAGCAACTCAATGTAAGAACCTTTAATAATTTTATTACACATTTACATTTTATTACACATTTTATTTAAAAGCGCCTTTCAAGACACCCAGGACACTGTACAAAACAAAGTTAAAAACATAAAAACAGAGATAGAAAAGTGGAAGATGGTGAAAGTGACTGTGATGTGGTGTAGGATTGTCTGAACAGGTGTGTTTTGAGTCTGGATTTGAAAAGAGGAAGAGAGTGAATATTGCGGAGGTCAGGAGGGAGGGAGTTCTAGAGCCCCCCATGGTGACGAGACGGGCAGAGGCGACAGAGCTGGAGAGAGGAGGAGGAGCAGGAGCAGGAGGAGCTGGAGAGAGGAGGAGGAGCAGGAGGAGGAGTCAGTGTAGTTGTTGGAGGACGGGGGTGATGTGGTGGGAGCAGGAGGAGGAGCAGGAGGAGGAGTCAGTGTAGTTGTTTTAGGATGGGGGTGATGTGGTGGTGGGAGGAGGAGGAGGAGCAGGAGGAGCAGGAGGAGGAGCCAGTGTAGTTGTTGGAGGACGGGGGTGATGTGGTGGGAGCAGGAGGAGCAGGAGGAGGAGTCAGTGTAGTTGTTGGAGGATGGGGGTGATGTGGTGGGAGCAGGAGGAGGAGCAGGAGGAGGAGTCAGTGTAGTTGTTGGAGGACGGGGGTGATGTGGTGGGAGGAGGAGGAGCAGGAGGAGGAGCAGGAGGAGGAGCAGGAGGAGCAGGAGGAGGAGCCAGTGTAGTTGTTGGAGGACGGAGGTGATGTGGTGGGAGCAGGAGGAGCAGGAGGAGGAGCAGGAGGAGGTTATTTCCACTGTGCTGCTCTCGTTACCTGACTGTTGTCTGGTGTAGGTGTTCCAACAGGAGATCATGCTGAACACAAATGCAATCGACGCCTTGATTGTGTTTGGAGAAACTCTGATCCAGAAGAGCTCCCCTGAGGATGCAGCTCTGATGGAGGAGGAGCTGGAGGAGATGCACTCGTATTGTCAGGAGGTGTTTGGGAGAGTGGCCCGCTTCCACCACAGGCTCGTGCACAGGAGACCGGTCAGTAGCACTAACACACACATATTGATATGATACATGTTCATACATTGGGAAAAACTGACTTTTAAACATGTTTTAATGGGTTTCCCTTTTCATTAACTGACTTGAATTTGTATTTTGAGTGATTCATGGATGATATTCTCCTGTTTTTGTCACACCCTGACTCTGACAATCCCTGTCTTCCCCTGCACGTACACGCCTTCTGCTCCGTACCTTGTTATTCATTTTGGCACAAATAGAAAAAAAAATGTATATAAAAGCTACAACTCGCTGAACCGCATGTTTATAGTGACGTAAAGAGGCAGGCGGAAATCAGCACAATCGTTTTTAACAATAAATCAATAGATTCTTTTCCATTATTATGTGTTTAATAATGATAAAAGGAGAAATTCAATTTGTCAACTGGAAGTTTGTTTGGTTGAAACGTTTCGCCGCTCATCCGAGAGGCTTCTTCAGTTCTGGTTCTGATGCTGTTTATATCTAGCTGCCGGGAGGAGCTCACTACACCGGAAAAGTTCTGAACCAATCCCAGCTAATCTGCTATCTTTTGTTTTCCTCTGGCGTCTCGTTTAGCAGATCTATTCAGCCCTCAGATGAGCTCACTACCCTGGAATAGTTCTGTACCTTTCTCAACTAATTGCTCCTTTTGTTTTTCGAATGGCGTATAGTTTAGCCTCTATTCAAACTGACGACCGTCTCCACCCCTCTGACCCTAATGCTTTCATTCGTCTGTTCTGATTTGGTTTAAAGGAAAAGTAACGTTTTTTTACAATTTGAGCCTTATTTCGGTAATAAAACAAGTTGTTTTACTCACCCATAGCACTTTGGTGTCATATGGAGCATTTCCGGAGATGTTTTAGATTAGCGTTAGGCTAACGCCGTTAGCCTAGCGCGACTTATAGCCATAGCTCGGGGCATTCCCCGAGCATGTAATATGCCCCGTGCGGGCTCCAAATAACACAAACTTTAGCACTTTTCAAATCATAGAAGCCCGATGTCTTTAGCCTACGATTTCGTGTGGTCAAAAGTGGCCTGTAATCCGAGATTTAGCCATAGTTTCGAGTAGATGAGGAGGCCAGTGCGCATGTGCGGACTGTGCTCTCAGCTCCCGGGACCCAAACATGGAACGCAAAGCTGTAAACTATGGATAAATCTCGGATTACAGGCCACTTTTGATTCAAACGAAATCGTAGACTAAGACATTGAGCTTCTATGATTTGAAAAGTGCTAAAGTTTGTGTTATTTGGAGCCCGCACGGGGCATATTACATGCTCGGGGAATATATTATATGCCCCGAGCTATGGCTAGAAGTCGCGCTAGGCTAACGGCGTTAGCCTAACGCTAATCTAAAACATCTCCGGAAATGCTCCATATGACACCAAAGTGCTATGGGTGAGTAAAACAACTTGTTTTATTACCGAAATAAGGCTCAGATTGTAAAAAAAAACGTTACTTTTCCTTTAAGAATCGAATTATAAATGGGAGACAAGTTATGTCTAACTCCCCCATTTCTGTTTAACGACGGATTCTCTTTTTTGACAAAAATAGCCTCTTTAACTCCCCTCTCAAACCAGTTCTTTTCCCTGGCTAAGATCTGAACCTCACTGTCCTCAAAAGAATGGCCCGTGGCTTCTAGGTGAAGATATACGGCAGATGACGGTCCACTCTGGCACGCCCGTCTGTGTTGGTACATCCTCTTGTGAAGTGGCTGTTTTGTTTCTCCAGTGTAGCGCTCACTGCAGTCTTCACTACACTGAATGGAGTAGACCACATTGCTTTGTTTGTGGCTCGGTGTTTTGTCCTTTGGGTAGACGAGTTTTTGTCTTAAAGTGTTTGTGGGTTTGAAATAAACTGGGATTTCATATTGTCTGAAAATCCTCTGTAGTTTTTCCGAAACGCCGGCCAGGTACGGAATCGCAACCCCTTTCCTCCTGGGTTCGGATTCTCTGTTGTCTTGTTTCTTGTTCTTGTCTCTCTCGGTTTTGTTGAAAGCCCATTTAGTTTTCAACCAAACAAACTTTGTCCAGTTGACAAATTGAATTTCTCCTTTTATCATGGATACTACCTGGGTCTTTTCACGCGTGTTTAATAATGAACAAAATGTAAAATAATAATGTGACAAAAATGAAAACCAATAATATGTTGCAGATCTCGGACGATCTCTCAGACTCAGATTTGGACGGCTCTCCAGACCTGAGCCGCGGACTGTCCTGGACCGAGACCAAGAGGAAGAGGAGGAGGAAGAGGGATGAGGGGGCGGTGCCACAGCTGGAGGGGGCGGGGCCTCAGTGTCACCTCTTAGCCCTGCCGCTGGAGCGTTCTGGGCGGGAGACTCCGGTGAGCGTGGACTCCATCCCTCTGGAGTGGGATCACACTGTCGACGTGGGCGGGTCCTCTTCTCACGAGGACGATGACGACGCCACCTTCTTCAGTGCTTTGTCAGGTACGGAGGATTTAAAGTACATAAGGCAGGTTTTCATGTTTGTTTGTTTTTTATTAATCCTTGGTTTGGTGGAATAGAACCTGTGCTAAATATATCACAGTTTTACATGGGTTAAAGGGCTCATATGACGCTATTTTCTGATTTATGTTCTCATGTTGTTTCCTCATCACAAACACACCAGGAGTTTTGTTTTGTTTCATTCACACATGTTTAAAGGAAAAGTAAAAACATTTTTACAATCTGAGCCTTATTTCGGTAATAAAACAAGTTGTTTTACTCACCCATAGCACTTTGGTGTCATATGGAGCACTTCAGGAGATGTTTTAGATTTGCGATCTCCATCATGTGAGTGCTCGGGGCACTTATTTGCGGTCTCCAAATAACACAAACTTTAGCACTTTTCAAATCATAGAAGCCTGATGTCTTAGCCTACGATTTCGTGTGGTCAAAAGTGGCCTGTAATCCGAGATTTAGCCATAGTTTCGAGTAGATGAGGACGCCAGTGCGCATGTGCGGACTGTGCTCTCAGCTCCCGGGACCCAAACATGAAATGCAAAGCTGTAAACTATGGATAAATCTCGGATTACAGGCCACTTTTGCTTCAAACGAAATCGTAGACTAAGACATCGGGCTTCTATGATTTGAAAAGTGCTAAAGTTTGTGTTTATTTGAAGCCCGCGCGGGGCATATTACATGCTTGGGGAATATACAGGGCTCTCAAGTCTCACGCATTGAGAGTGTGACACACGCAATTCGACGTGTTCACACGCTTACACGCCACACGCGGCATTTCTCACGCTGAATATTTTTTTTTTGTGCCCAGAAAATCGGTCTGTGTGGCTCAGTTTATGCAGGCACCGCGCGTTTTCAGCAAAAAAAACTCCCCCCTCCTCCCCGCCCCACTCCCCAGAAAAAAATCTCAGTTTCAGCCAATCAGAAAATAGATTGTTCTGTTGTTGGGCAGACTAGTTTCAGCTGCTAAGCGCACACTGCGACTGACGGTGATGATAAAACAAACTGAGAACCATCAGGTAATAACTTCATTTATATAACTCTCATTAGTTGCTTTGTAGTTTAAGTTTGCTCTTTAGACAAATTCAACTCAATTCGACGTGCACGGCATTTCTCACGCAATTCAAGCGTCCCCCCGCTCCTCGGGAAAAATTGTTCACTCGCATTGTCTAGCGCATTCGCGGTCCAAACTCTCTGGGCGTGATTTACAGAGACGCTGAGTACAGACAGACGGGGGTGGAACTGCATTTGCATTTCTTTTTTCCATCTGACGTCAATAAGTTTCCTTGTTCAAAATCGCCCGTTTGCGCTCAGATTTTTTATAACGCAGAAAAGGATCGCAAATGCTCAGTTTAGACATTTCACAACTTTTAACCATGGGGGGGGGGCCTAAACAGGGTAGGGGAGCTCACATTAACGTTCAAAAACCTCAGAAAGTGAAAATTTCATGCCATGGGACCTTAAAGCAGCAGTGTGATTGGGAGAGAGTTGAGCATCCTGACAGCTTGGTGGATGAAGCTGTCTTTCAGTCTGCTGGTCTTGGCCCTGAGGCTCCTCAGTCTCCTTCCTGATGGCAGCAGACTGAAGAGGCAGTTGGATGGGTGGGTGGGATCACCCAGAGGGTGAGGCGGGTGAGGCGGGTGCGGTAGATGTCCTGCAGGGAGGGGAGAGAGACACCCACGATTCTCTCAGCTGCTCTCACTACTCGGTGTAGCTTTTTCCGGGTGCAGGACACGGTGCAGGTGCCATACCACACAGTGATGCAGCTGGTGAGGATGTGACCTATGGTGCCTCTGTAGAAGGTGCTCATGATGGAGCTGGGGCTCTGGCTCTCTTCAGCTTGTGGAGGAAGTAGAGTCGCTGTTGGGCTTTACTGGCCAGTGATGCAGTGTTCTTTGACCAGGAGAGGTCCTCAGAGATATGGTGCTGCTTCTCCACAGCAGCCCCGGTGATGTGAGGAGAACGTGCTGTGTGTGTGCTCTCCTGAAGTCTACCACAATCTCCTTTGTCTTCTCCACGTTCAGGGAGAGGTTGTTGTTCCTGCACCACTTGACCAGGCGGCTTTATATATCATAAAATACCATGTGAAATATATAAATCTACAGTGGTTCCATTAACCCGTACTTGCCTCCTTACAGATATTCAGGTGACGGAGAACTCTGAGTCGTTTTACAGAGCCACAATGAGGACAGTGAATGCAGCACAGGGTAAAACTGCTGCATGGGTCTGCTGTGTAAACTCATGTGAACTAATACCTGCATGTGTTTGGGTTTAAAAGAGCAATATGTAGCTTTTCTGGTGATTTGCTATCTCTTCGTCTCCATGGAAATGATAAGATAAGATAAGATCAGACTTTATTGACCTCACATAGGAGAAATTCACTTGCCACATTAGCTCCAGGCAGTTTAGTGCAAAAGAAAGTTTGAACAAGAAAGTGCATGCAGCAAGATAAGTAATAATAAAATAAATAAATAAATGAGAGAATATAGAAAAAGACTGCACATTAAGACTACATAGTGGAGTTACACAGTCGGCTGCTGAAGGAGCTGCTCAGCTCCTCTACAGTCCGGTGCAGAGGGTGAGAGGTGTTTGTCCAGTACCCTCCTCTCAGCCACCTCCTCTACAGAGTCCAGAGGACAGCCCAGGACAGAGCTGGCCCCTCCTGACCAGATTATTAAGTCTCTTCCTGTCCCGCTCTGTGCTGCTCGGGGCCCAGCAGATATCGCTTTGCCTGTAGGTTACACGGTAACACAGTCTGGCATTAAGATTATCTTCCTTCCATTTATTCAATTACAGGTGTTTTTACTTACTTAGCAAATACCTTGAAAGACATACATTCTTACTAAAACGTAACACCTTTTCACAGGTCTGATCTGTCACTTGACCTGGTGGTGAGATAAGCTTAAAGGAAAAGTAACGTTTTTTTACAATCTGAGCCTTCTTTCGGCAATAAAACAAGTAGTTTTACTCACCCATAGCAGTTTGGTGTCAATTGGAGCAGTATCGCAGAACTTATGTTGAGCCGTTCTGTTCTACTAATGATCCCGTATCCGTTAGCGTGAGTGCTCGGGGCATTACTTTGCAGTGTCCAAATAACACAAACTTTAGCACTTTTCAAATCACAGAAGATCGCTGTGTCAGCGTAGACTTTTAGTAGATTCCAAAACGGCCTGAAACCCGATATCGCAACAGAAAAGTAAAGTTCAGAGCAGTGTTAGCTTCTTTCGGACTAGCGGTGTTTACAAAACAGCTGAGTTCACACATGCGCACTGTCCTCTCTGATGACGTCATCAAATGAAACTATAGCTGCATATCGGGTTTCAGGCCGTTTTGGAATCCACTAAAAGTCTACCCTGACACAGCGATCTTCTGTGATTTGAAAAGTGCTAAAGTTTGTGTCATTTGGACACCGCAAAGTAATGCCCCGAGCACTCACGCTAACGGATACGGGATCATTAGTAGAACAGAACGGCTCAACATAACTTATGCGATACTGCTCCAATTGACACCAATTGACTACTTGTTTTATTGCCGAAAGAAGGCTCAGATTGTAAAAAAAAACGTTACTTTTCCTTTAATGTTGTACTGTGGAACATTCCAGACAAAGCAATAGCATTTCCATGGACACAAGCTGGTGCAGACCCTTCACCTGAAAACTTACATAGTGCATTTTAACTTCAAAACGCCAAATCACCCATCTGAACATGCACAGTTCGGTCCAACCGCACCATTTTCACTTTAACATGTTGTGTGCCATTCATTATTATAGGTTGTTACTATGACAACTGTAGCCAAGTACTTAATGTGCATATGACTTATATGGTTTTCATTTTTTTTCTAGTTGCAAGTTGGTTTGGTGGGATAGTACCGGTGCTGAATACTGTATAGCATAATTGTACGTCAGTTAAGTTTGTGGAAAAAGGTTGAAAAGTACAAAAATGGAGGAAGTAGTGCCAAGTTCTCAAACAGAATCCAAAATGCAGAGACAATATATGCACAAGGAGGGCATTTTTCTGACAGTTTAAACCTTCATTTAACTAAATAAATGTGTGCTTGTGTATTTTTATTAGTCTAATCATAACTATTGTTTAATTTAGACCAGTTTGGGCCGTTGTTTACATTTTGGTTGCTAGGTAACTGTGACCTATATCTGTCCAATCAGGAAGACAAATTATAAACTTCACACATAATTTAAAAACTAGGTTGGCAAGATTTTTAGGAGAGTCTTAGTTATAAACTTAAACATAAAGTTATAATGATGTAACAAATGAGTAGTTTAACCTGTCATATGTGCTTTAATCTCATTTAAAATAACTATATACTGTGGTACACAAAGATATCCACTGCGATTTGTGACAAGACCGCACCATTTTTGCACGAAGCTGACTTGAATTTTGCTTTTTTTTTTTGCACGTTTATACCATATTTTGTGTCATGCATGTAACAGCAGATGGAGAACAGTGAGAGACTTCATGACTCCTCTCATTTAAAACATGCCATTTAAACAAAACAGTTCTTAGTTTAACATTTGATTTGCTTGTGTCTTTAGTGAAGTCCATAAATGAGCGACAGAGCTGGCTCCAGGATGAGTCTCTGAAACACCAGATGCTGCGATGCCTGCACCCATCTCCTAGCACCCCCTGTCCGCAACAACACGGATATGTAAGAACAACTGATCCTGCTGCTATTGCCATCTATATTAAAACCCTCTAACTAAAGAACTAAACCTCTCTGTGCCTCAATGGGGTTTTATTCTGTGGAAAAGCTGCAAACCCTGTAGTCCAGACCTCTATGTTCTTAAAGGAAAAGTAACGTTTTTTACAATCTGAGCCTTATTTCAGTAATAAAACAAGTTGTTTTACTCACCCATAGCACTTTGGTGTCATATGGAGCACTTCCAGAGATGTTTTAGATTTGTGATCTCCGTAATGTGAGTTCTCGGGGCATATAATATATTCCCTGAGCATGTAATATGTCCTGTGCGGGCTCTAAATAACACAAACTTTAGCACTTTTCAAATCATAGAAGCCCAATGTCTTAGTCTACGATTTCGTGTGGTCAAAAGTGGCCTGTAATCTGAGATTTATCCATAGTTTGGAGTAGATGAGGAGGCCAGTGCGCATGTGCGGACTGTGCTCTCAGCTCCCGTAAACTATGGATAAATCTCGGATTACAGGCCACTTTTGCTTCAAACGAAATCGTAGACTAAGACATCGGGCTTCTATGATTTGAAAAGTGCTAAAGTTTGTGTTATTGGGAGCCCACACGGGGCATATTACATGCTCGGGGAATATATTATATGCCCCGAGCTATGGCTAGAAGTCGCGCTAGGCTAACGCTAATCTAAAACATCTCTGGAAGTACTCCATATGACACCAAAGTGCTATGGGTGAGTAAAACAATTTGTTTTATTACCGAAATAAGGCTCAAATAGTAAAAAACGTTACTTTTCCTTTAAGTACATGTGGTTCTATGGGGGCAGAAATGACACTATGGGTGGCCACCATTGTCTTTTTTTAATGGGAATCACTGACATGATGTAATGTGTACCAAAAAATGTTATAGTTTAATGTTTGTTTGTTTTTTATTTGTCCAGGTGAAGCTGATGTCTGAATGCAGCGGCAGCATCGACCGAGTGAACCAGGTCAAACTGATCCTGAACGACGAAGAGGAGCTCAGTGACAGTGGACTCACTGAGAGCAGCACGGACAAGCACCACAACACAGGTATACACCCACAGGAACAGGCACCACAACACAGGTATACACCCACAGGAACAGGCACCACAACACAGGTATACACCCACAGGAACAGGCACCACAACACAGGTATACACCCACAGGAACAGGCACCACAACACAGGTATACACCCACAGGAACAGGCACCACAACACAGGTATACACCCACAGGAACAGGCACCACAACACAGGTATACACCCACAGGAACAGGCACCACAACACAGGTATACACCCACAGGAACGTTTCAAAACAAGTAGTGAGGAGCGCTCATGTGTGGTGAGGAAATGGTGAGCTTTGAGATGTTTGTGAGGTGAAGAGGAGAAAGTTTTGGTTTGATGTAGCATTTGAACTTTTTAAATCATTTCACCTTATTATTACTTTATTAACACTTTAGTTTTATTATTTTACATTCGAAGGCTTAAAAATGCACAATTACTATTCTATTTTCTGTATTCTGTATTATTGTCACCGTGGATTATTGCTTTACTTGGAATGTTCCACAGTACGGTATTAATCCATGGATACAAGCACGTTACACCACCAAAATATTACGAAGAAATTCTTATTTACAATGTTGGCCTGAATTACTGGTCAGATCTGTGGAGAGACCATTCAGCTTACAGTATCTATGTCCTTAAGCAATAAAACACTAATTAAATCAATGCAAGATATAGATAAGATGTAGCCATTTTGTGGAGCATTCTAAGAAAAATATCTCCATAGAAGCAAGTAAACAGAAAGTTACACAATTCATCTTTAAAGGGACAGTGTGTAAGATTTTTACCCGTTAATTACTGAAATTGAAGATACCCATTCAAAAATACATTGTTTTCCAAGCCTTTTCACTTCCATCATGAAATCAAAGTATTCTTTTGGACTTAGATATAGTCACATAAAAGGGGGATCTTCCCCATGCAGAGGCAGCCATTTTGAATACGAGAGCCGCAGAAGGACATTTGGGCTCCACCTTCGCCTTCGGCAAGGCTCGTGGTTTTGGGTAAACAACACAAGCATGCTGCCAGATCAGACGTCGTAATGGATCTAACACGTGTTTTGGACTAAATTGTTTTACTGGATTTTATTTGCTGGATCCTTACGGACAAATTGAGAGCAAGTTTATGGTGAAATGCTGAGTTTGACCTGGGCAGAGCCTTCAAAGGTAAGCTTTGTGCTTTTCCGTTTTGTGCTTTTCCGTATAAAAGCCCCATGTGCTCGGGGGGTGATTGTTGTGCCGGGAAATGAATTGCATAGTCAAAAAGAGGAGACTGTAAGGTTTCATTTGATGTGTAGATTGTCATGGTACACGATCGGGAATGTGTGTTTTCATGAGAAAAGAAAAAAAAAAGTGAACGAGACCGCGTTTTATGTATACAGTAGTGGCGCGCGGTTCTTGCGCCAGTACGCGAGCTGTCCGCGCTACGGCGCGCCCGGGTGACCCTCGAGGTCTGCCGTAGCTAAAACAGGAAGTGCAATAGCGACTATCCACCTATGCGCCACGAATCCTACACACTGGGGCTTTAAGCAATAAAACACTAATTAAATCATTGCAAGATATAGATAAGATTTAGCCATTTTGTGGAGCATTCTAAGAAAAATATTTCCATAGAAGCAAGTAAACAGAAAGTTACACAATTCATCTTTAAGATAAAATATATGAATACAAACTACCGTATTTTCCGCACTATAAGGCGCATCAGATTATAAGGCGCACCTTCAATGAATGGCCTATTTTAAAACTTTTCATATATAGGGCGCACCGCATTATAAGGCGCATAGAATAGAAGCTGTTGTGGCTGACTACGGTAGCCATGATTAACCAATATTGATCCATATATAAGGCGCATCGGATTATAAGGCGCACTGTCGGCTTCTGAGGAAAGTGAAGGCTTTTAGGTGCGCCTTATAGTGCGGAAAATACAGTACTCACTTTCTAATCATGTAATTAGTTTGTGCATAAAAGCTTTGGTGCTTAGGCTCTTGGGTCATAATTGGACAGTGACCTCTGCTTGGTGAATTGTCCATGTGTTTGTGGGCTCTATTCTAGCCCCAGAGATGTGAAAATGATTCTCTGCCTGGACATTTTACTGAACGTGTCTCTACACTCATCATCCCCATTTCATGCTTCAATCTGTCCAATAACTCAAAATAGAGTATATCATGTTTTTGTAGATATAAATTCTAGCGGCATGTTCATGTATCTGGTGTAGGTACAGATTTATTCACCTGTTTGTTCTTTCTGTCTGTCCCTCAGGAGTGATCGAGCGCTGGGAGCTATTTCAGGCCCAGTCTCCCCACACAGACGCGTCGCCAGATCCGCAGCAGTGGCACAAGATGAGCTCTGATCTCTGTGATGTCACTTCCTGGTTGGGCCGAGTGTTACCAGAGCTGGACCAACTCCAACTGCTCTGTCCCTGCTCCAGCCTCAGAGACCTGCAGGACAACATCTCCAAACTCAAGGTACATCTGAAAGAATGCAACACAACCTAAACATGCACTACAGGCAGTAGTCGAGTTGTAAAATGAAACCGGGGGGATGGTGAAATTTTTCACCGGGGGGTTGGGGGGGGGCAGAAAGGAACTCATTTGCCTGACATTAAGCTAAGCCCTCCCCCATCACTGACATCACTGTGGTGTTCCAGGGCAGGGCAGAATTAGAAGGTACTTTGTTAAAATGAAAATGCTTTTATAACAAAAAGTCCATATAATCATTCAGTAATTCAATAATACACAGGATATATGTTATCACACACGTACACACACACACACACACACACACACACACACACACACACACACACCTTAGTCCTGGTTTAGACTTGGTTTAGTCCCGGTTTAGTCCCGGTTTAGTCCTGGCTTAGTCCTGGTTTAGACATGGTTTAGACCTGGTTTAGACCTGTTTTAGTCCTGGCTTAGTCTTGGTTTGGACCTGGTTTAGTTTTGGTTTAGTTTTGGTTTAGTTTTGGTTTAGTCCTGGTTTAGTCCTGGTTTAAACCTGGTTTAGTCCCGGTTTAGACCTGGTTTAGACCTGGTTTAGACCTGTTTTAGTCCTGGCTTAGTCTTAGTTTGGACCTGGTTTAGTCTTGGTTTAGTCCTGGTTTAGACCTGGTTTAGTCTTGGCTTAGTCCTGGTTTAGACCTGTTTTAGTCTTGGTTTAGTCCTGGTTTAGTGCCGAAATAGATGCAGAAATAATCTGATAATATGACTCACCCATAAGAATGCGGTCAGATCCATTCTAACAGTTTGCCGTGTTGTCTTTAATAATCCGGAGCTCCGGAGAAAAGGACATAATCCCGAACGTATCCCGTGTCCCGAGGCGAGAGTTCCTTCTTACGTAGCATTAACGTAGCAAGTTAAGGATTCTTCTTCTCTTGGAAATGCCGCATAAACATTCACGTGGCTCGCTCACAGCTGATCGGCGAACAGGCACAAACACAACAGCGGCAATCGTCATGATTGGCGGGAGCGCGTATCGGTGCGTAATTATGCTGCAACATGATTGGAAGCTGGAACGCAGTTCGGCCTATGATTGGCTCTTGGCACTGGCCATTTTGACTTTAAAACGGCAAAATTCGCCAAAAGTTTAGGGATTTTCATGCCTGATTGATAAAATGCCATAAGGGATGGAAGAAGGGATGCCCGTTTTAGAAGAGGGATGATTTTGACTATTTTTTCCCCCCATCCCCCCTCAACTCGAGTACTGACTACAGGCCAATCCTCCAGCTACATTCTCCAGACTCTGATTCCACGGTGCCTGCAGGGTGGAAAGCACTATTTCCCTCACAGAAGTTTTTGATTTCCAGATCGTGTTGGGTCTTAGTGCAGTTTTTAAAGACCTTATAACATTGTTTCCTCTTCAGAAACGTGGAGTTATAATGATCCTGTTTAGTAGGACATCTTCTCAGAGCCTCAGAAATCACTCTGTTTCAATTTTTGTTGTTAGAAATCTAGACTTCTCCTATGGTGTTATTAAAGATCCCATGACATGGTACTTCTTGATGCTTTTATATGGCTCCTTAATGGTTCCCTAATACTGTAAATGAATCCTTCTTCAAAATCAACACTCAGTGCATGAGAAACAGAGATAAGATGAGAAAGAGTAATTTTTCTCTCTCTGAACAGGCCAGTATGGGCGTTGTTGCTTGAATGCAAATGAGGAGAAAAGAGCTGGCCTATAGTAGAGGGTGGGGGCGTGGCCAAACTCTCTGCTCTCCGCTCTCAGCTGATCCATTTCCGTGTTTTTGCACGGGGGAGAGATTTGAAGCGCTCCATTGAAAAATAAACACATTTCCACAGAAAATAAAATTAAACCACTGCTGTTCAAAGGTCCAGAGGCTCAGATAAAGGACTTCCGAGCCTAGAAACACTCGGACGTGCCTCCAGGCAAATAAAAAAACGCATTTCACATTGCCTAGCGCATTCGCAGTCCAAACTCTCTGGGCGTGATTTACAGAGACGCTGAGTACAGACAGACGGGGGTGGAACTGCATTTGCATTTCTTTTTTCTATCTGACGTCAATAAGTTTCCTTGTTCAAAATCGCCCGTTTGAGCTCCGATTTTTTGTAACGCAGAAAAGGATCACAAATGCTCAGTTTAGACATTTCGCAACTTTTAACCATGGGGGGGGCCTAAACAGGGTAGGGGAGCTCACATTAACGTTCAAAAACCTCAGAAAGTGAAAATTTCATGCCATGGGACCTTTAAACATTTCACATTGATTACAATGCGTGCTTATATTAGCATGCTGCTCACAGGTTTTGGTTTTCCCCTGGCTGCCAGAAGATGGTGACCGGCAAACCGCTGAGCAGAGAAGTGAAGCTCAGGCAACTCGTGAAAATGTGATTTCTAAATATAGGCATTACTGTAAACACGAGATTCCAAAGCAAATTGGATTAAAACATTTTTAAGTGACAGCAACAGATGCAGAATGTGTGTTTTAAACTGTTGCTGATGTGAAGTATGAGGAGACTTCAGTGAATGTCTCTAATCTGTCCTGTCCTCTGTGTGTGCAGGAGATGCAGAAGCTGTTCTGCAGTTACAAATGTCTCATGATCTCTGTGAACCTGGGCGCTCGGCAGTTGCTCCACACCTCCTCCTCCTCCTCTGAGGCCCAGGACCTCCAGAACCTGCAGGAGATCCAGGAGGCAGTGGACTTGGCCAACCACAGCTGGGCCCAGGCCTGCTCCTCTCTGCAGGGCTGGGAGCTTCGACTGCACCAGGGCCTCTGCAAGTGCCAGGTGTGTGTCAGATGCCCTCCCATCCTCATCTGTACATGTCAGATGCCCTCCCTTGTTTCATGTCTCTTTTTTTATCTCTCTTCAGGAGTTCCACAAGTCTCTCCACTCTCTGCTGCTGTGGCTGTCTCAGTGTGAGGGCCGACTGTACTCAGTGAACCTCAGAGACCAGAGCGTGTCCAGAGAGCTGCTCCTGCAGCACAGGGACACTCTCCAGGTGACGGGGGGTGGGACTTAGCCAATTTGCTTTGATACAATATAGTGCAGTGTTATGATAAAGTGATAAAAAGAGAAAAAGAACTGCCCTTAAATTATGTATTTATTCAGTTATTCAGAAATGTCACTATTTATGTCATTTTAATATACAGTGGTACCTCACCTTATGAATGACCCAACAAACGAAAATTTCAAGTTACCAAACGCCTTCACGTTAAATTTTGGTCTCTAGATACGAAAGAAAATTCAAGTTACGAAACGCGAAATCTCAAAAATTCAAATAATGCGCGCTCAGCCACACACATTATACGCTTTTCTCAGACTGGATTTAAACTTTTCTCACATTTGTCTCTCGTTTAAACACTCAAACTTTCATAGATTTTCTTTTTTTTTTTCCAACTTTATTTATTAAACATTTTCAACATTAACAGACAAACAGTGCATTGAATTGAATAGTGCTATTACAGCTGTGAAACTAATATAGGACACATCTGAATGTCAACCACCCCGTCCCTCCCAGCCCTCCCCCCACCCGCTGGCCAGACATCCTAAAATAATAATAAATAAAAATTAAATAAAATACTACTAATAATGAAAAAAAATAAAATAAAATAAAATAAAATAATAATAATAATAATAATAAGTAACGTGAGATAAGAAGTAAAGAGAAAGAGAAAAGAGGGAAAGAAAAGAGGTTATTGCCTATGTTTTAGTCATCCTCCAGGTCTTGAGGAAGGGTTATAGAATCAATGTGGTGTAATAAAGGGTCCCAAGTAGTGTGAAACAGTTTAACAGAGCCTCTGAGGGAAAACCTCAGTTTTTCGAGCTTAAGATTGTAAAGCACTTCGCGAACCCAACGGACATGTGAAGGGGGATGCGGGAGCTTCCATTTAAGTAAAATCAGCCTTCGGGCCAGTAGGGTGGTAAATGCTATGGCCTGTTTCAGTGCATTAGGCAAATTTGAAACAGGAGGGGCACCAAAAATTGCAGAAATAGGGTTTGGCGCAATGGGATAACCGTATGCTGCAGCTAATATGTTAAAGATATATGCCCATAGTGGACCTAGTTTGGGACACGCCCAAAACATGTGTGAGTGATTGGCGGGAGAGAGCTGACATCTGCCACATGCATCGCTTACAGAAGGATAAATCTTAGCCAGTCTCGCATTTGTATAGTGAACCCTGTAAACAATTTTACATTGAATTAGTCTGTGACGGGCACAGATAGAAGATAAATAGATCAGGGATAATGCCGAATTCCACTGTTGTTCTGTAATTTCAATATTAAGACTCTCCTCCCATGCGTTTTTAACTATATTAGGATATGTGGACGTTTCTGACTGAGTTAACCTGTATAAGACTGAAATGCATCCTTTGGTAGTAGGGTCCACAGAGAGGAGAGAGTCTAATAGGGTTTCTGGAGGCCGGTTCGGAAAGTAGGGGAACAATTTTTTGACATAATCCCGGACCTGAAAATAACGAAAAAGATGATGCTTTGGAAGATGATATTTAACAGACAGGTGTTCAAAAGATGAAAATACGCCATCCGTATACAGATCACTAACTGACCTAATCCCATTATTATGCCAGACTTTAAATGCCGGATCTCCATTAGATGGTTCAAAAGTAGAATTTCTAAACACTGATGTCAAGATGGTAGGGTTCAGGAGGCCAAACTGCCTCCTAAACTGATTCCAAATCTTCAATGAGACAGAGACCACTGGATTATTAATTGAGTGTGCGGGAGGAAGTTGCGAGCATAAAATAGAACGCAAAGAAAACTGCGACGATTTTTTCTCCAAGTGTACCCAGCTCGGTATAGAATCTGCTTTATCGCTCATCCAAAATAAAAGTTTTTGCACATTCGCCACCCAGTAGTAATGTCTAAAAACTGGGAGGGCAAACCCCCCTCTGTCCTTAGGGAACTGTAGAACTGACTTGCGAATTCGTGGTGGCTTACCAGCCCAAAGAAATGTTGAAATAATCTTATCTAGCCTAACAAAAAAGGATTTGTTAAGAAAGACAGGAAGGTGTTGAAACATGTAAAGAAACCTAGGGAGAACCACCATCTTAACCAAGTTTATTCGACCTGCAAGTGAAATGGGCAAAGCCGACCAACGCACAAAGTCCCTCTCAGTCTTGTCAATCAAGGGAGTGAGGTTTTCGCGATACAGGTCACTGAGAGATAAAGTAACTTGAATACCTAAATACTGAAAACCACTGCTCGACCACCGAAATGGTACTATAGAAGGTGGGAGTGCTCTGGCAAGGTCATTAATAGGCAGCAGCTCACTTTTTGGTAATTAAGTTTATATCCAGATATGCTACCATACTCATGGAGGATGTTTAAAATAACAGGAAAAGAAGTGACTGGGTCAGAAACATAGAGCAAAAGGTCATCCGCATAAAGTGAAACCTTATGGACAGTATCCAGTCGCGTTATGCCTTTGAAAGTGTCTTCCGAGCGCAACCTCAAGGCCAAGGGCTCAATGACCAGAATAAACAGCAAGGGGGAAAGAGGGCAACCCTGTCTAGTGCCACGACATAAAGAGAAAGAGGGAGAGAAAGTATCATTTGTCCGAACTGAGGCTCTAGGCAAAAAGTAGAGGAGCCTCACCCATTCCGTGAAGCCCCTGCCCAATCCAAATCTGGCCAGCACATTATATAAGAAATTCCATTCAACCCTGTCGAAGGCCTTTTCAGCATCCAGAGATACAACAACTTCGGGGACCAAGGAGCTAGGGGAAGTAATGATGTTGAAAAGCCGTCTAGTGTTACAGGAAGGCTGCCTACCTGGCATAAAACCGGACTGGTCCAGGTCTATAATTGATGACAGGACACGCTGCAAACGTGAAGCAAGAACCTTCGAAAGAATTTTAAAATCAACATTCAGGAGTGAAATCGGTCTGTAGCTGCTACAGAGCAGAGGATCTTTGTTCTTTTTAAGCAGCAAAGAGATTGTGGCCTCCGACAGGGTATCTGGAAGGCGACCAAGAGTGAAGGCCTCATTATACATGTCTTTAAGAAAAGGACTAAGCAAAACAGAAAAAGTCTTGTAATATTCTGTAGTAAAGCCGTCTGGTCCAGGCGCCTTGCCAGTCTGGAATGAGCCAATAGCTTCCTGAACTTCAAGAGTAGTGATGGGAGCCCCTAGCATTTCTGCTGTTTCTTTTGTAACAAGAGGAAAATTTACCTTTTCTAACACAGCATCGGGGGGAGGTGAATGTATATCAGATGCATAAAGAGCAGTATAAAATTCTGCAAAGGCATTATTTATGTCATTAGGGTCAGTAAGGATGACACCCTGGGCGGATCTTATTGCCGGTATAAGTCGAGAAGTTGCCTCTGCCCGAGCCTGATGTGAAAGAAGCTTACCAGCCTTATCACCAGATTCGTAAAAGCGTTGCCTGGATTTAAGTAAAGCGGTTCTAACAGTGGTGGTGGAGATTAGATCGAGTTCTGTCTGTAATGTGAGGCGCTCCTTATAAAGATCAGGGTCAGGGTTTGTAGCGTACTGTTGGTCCACATCCTTAATTTCATCCAGAAGCTGATTAATACGAGCAGTCTCAGACTTCCTCTTACTAGAAGTAAAAGAGATAAGTTGGCCTCTGATGTAGGCTTTAGAGGCCTCCCAAAGATTGCTTCTACTTGTATTCTGGAGATCATTCAATTCAAAAAATAAGGAAATCTGAGAGTGCAAGAACTCTTTGTAGGCTTCTTCTGCCAAGAGAACAGAGTTAAACCTCCACTGCTTAAGCAAACCAGGTCTAGAAAGCAGAGCTAAGTCAAGAGAAACCGGTGCATGATCTGATATTGCAATGGTATGGTAGTCAGTGGCGACCAATTTTGATAAAAGTCTGACATCCAAAAGAAAAAAAAGTCTATGCGAGAATAAGAGCTATGGACATGAGAGAAAAATGAAAAAGCTTTGGCCTCTGGGAATGTATGTCTCCAGGGGTCCGTAAGACCAAGCTGTTCAGCGAAAATAAACAGGGTTTTGCTGCCTTAGTAGGGGGGACAGATCTATTGGAAGACCGATCCAGCAGCGGATTCTGTACAAGATTAAAATCACCTCCCATAATTATATAGTGATTTTCAATGTCCGGAAATGATGAGAAAAGTATAGTCATAAAGGGACTATCATCCCAATTAGGGCCGTAGACACAAACAAATAGGAATGGCATCTCCCGAATCCTCCCAGAAACCATTGCGTATCTGCCATTTGGATCTAGAACTGATTTCTCTAATATAAAGGGGAGGCCTCTACGAATAATTATGGCAGCTCCCCTGGCTCTACTGTTAAATGTGGAGTGAAAGACTTCTCCAACCCAATGCTTTTTAAGCCGTACAACCTGCTTGTTTAACATATGAGTCTCCTGAATGAAATAGACATCACCCTTAAGCTGATTTAAATGGGACATTACACGTCCCAATTTTTTTTCACGTCCCTAATTTCACATTCCAAGAAACAAATCTAAGCGAGTTATTTATAGTTGCCATACCTTATAACGACTTACAGAAATGAAGAAGTGAAGAAGAACAAGAGAGAAAAAAAAAAAGAAAAAAAAAAAAAAAAACCCGTGGCCAGATCCCTCCCATACATAGGTGAAACTCAAGTGTCACCAACACCTTCAAGACTTCCAACTTGGGTCCAAAAGTCCTAACCCCCCAATATTAAGGCACTGACACTAATGGTCAAGTAAAAGTAAACAATTCACACCGATACCAGTAGTACGCATACACGGCTGCCTATTGCCGAAAACTTGTGCCCAAAATGTATGAAAGTCATAGAAATCAAAAATAGCCAATAATAAATAAAATAAATAAATCAAATCATAATAATACTTTAAGTATTTAAGTTATTTTAATATATATAAAAAATAATAATTATATACATATATATATATATATATATACACATATACACATATATATATACACATATATACATACACATACACACATACACACAATAAAATAAAAAAAAATAAATAAAAAAGATAATTATAAACTAGAACTCAAAAGTAGAAAATTCTTAAATATTACAACAGTAAATACACAGGTGAAGGTGAAATAAAGTGCAGTTGAGTTAAATTATGACGTGGCTCAGCACACAAAATTCGTCCTCTTAATCAAACAAAACACAAAATACAGCGCATACATTAAGCACTGATAATCACAAACTGTAGTAGTCAGTTCACCTCTCGTTCATCTAAGTTGCAATGACGGGATGTGAAGTCCGCAGCTTCCTTCACGGAGGGGAGAAGTTTCCTCGTTCCGTCTTCAAGTACAATGAATAGCTTAGCCGGGTATCTCAAAGCGGGTTTATAGCCAAACTCGTAGAGCCTCTTCATGACATCTCGGTACTGGTTACGTTGCTCCATAACTTCTGGGGTATAGTCCTCGAAGATGTAGATAGGGGAGTCCTTGTATTTTAGTTTGCCACGTAGTTGACGAGCCGCGCGCACCACCAGCTCACGGGTTTGAAAGCGGTGGAAACAAATCACAACATGCCGTGGCTTACCGAGAGCTTCAGTTTAGCGGGCTGCGCGCGGTGAGCTCTGTCCAGCTCCGGGGGTGACGGTAAAATGTCAGCACCAAGCACCTCAAAAAGCAGCTGAGAGAAGAAAACTGTTGGTCTAGGGCCCTCTATATTTTCGGGTAGCCCAACAATACGGATGTTGTTACGCCGGTTTCTGCCTTCAAGATCCAGTACCTTAGCCTTCAACTTCATATTGTCCTCGGCTATCGCTTTTAGCTCAGCCCGTATATCGGACATCTGGTCGCTGGTGGCGTTTGTGTGTTCCTCCAAATTGGCGATACGCTCTGCATGGTCGGCAACAGTGTCTTGAACAGCGGTCAGCTTTGCTTCGTATTTTGTGTACGTGTCTCTTATCTCGGCCAACAGTTCAGTTTTAGTTTCTGCTAGCTTAGCAGTTAGCACGGCAGTAAACGCGCTAACGCTAGCCGTATCTTCCCGTTCGTGATCGTCCTTCTTTCCTTTTGGAGGCATAGTTTCTTACAAAGTATGCGCTGCAACTTCAAAACTTTGTGTAGCAAAAAACAAAAATTAGCTTTAGCAGGTAGGTAGACCGAGTAGAAGTTATAAAGTTCGGGGGACGCAGACACACGCGTCTACTCCATTAAACCAGCCCCCGGAAGAGCACAACCCAACTCGCTCAACTTTCATAGATTTTCAACAAAATTATTAATAATGAAGTGTGGGGGGAAGGAGGAGGGGGGAGAAGACTGCGCTCTGACACGTGTGTGATAGCGGCATGTGTGACAGCTGACCCAGCGCAGGGACTGTCAGCAGGTCTAGACCTGGACTAGACCTGGACTAGACCTGGACTAGACCTGGACTAGACCTGGACTAAACCTGGACTAAACCAGGACTAAACCAGGACTAAACCAGGACTAAACCTGGACTAAACCTGGACTAAACCTGGACTAAACCTGGACTAAACCTGGACTAGACCAGGTGGATTAAAGCGCCGCGCGTGGGTCTATTTCCTGGTTTTGTTTCAAGTCACAGCTGAGGCAAGCCGCTGCTCTCCCGCGGTCTAGACCTGCTCTCCAGGGCCCCTCCAGGCACGGAGCCCCAGACATCCAGGGACCCAGGGGGACACTGCCAGCCCGCCTTAAGAGCTCCCTAAGCGGGCATGGGTCCGGGGATTGTCCCGGTCACCGGCCTGGAGGTCTTGAAGAGGCCGACATCACGGTTCTGTCCAGGCCGCTCTGTGAGCACCTTACGCGGGCAGGTCTAGAGCAGGTCTAGAGCAGGTCTAGAGCAGGTCTTGCATGCACCTCAGCTGTGACTCGAAACGAAACCAGGTTTAGTCCTGGTTTAGTCCAGGACTAGACCTGCTGACAGCCCCCGCGCCGGGTCAGCTGTCACACATGCCGCTATCACACACGTGTCAGAGCGCAGTCTTCTCCCCCCTCCTCTTTCATAGATTTTTGTTGAAAATCTATGAAAGTTTGAGTGTTTAAACGAGAGACAAATGTGAGAAAAGTTTAAATCCAGTCTGAGAAACCAATCAGGACGCAGAACACAATGTTACACTATAAAAAAAGTTACACTATAAAAAAAAAAAAAAACTTGGATCGCGGCCTTGGAACGAATCAGGCTTTTTCCATTGAAATAGCTACTCAACTTACGAATTTTTCACGTTACGAAACCACTTCTGGAACGAATTAATTTCGTAAGGTGAGGTACCACTGTATTTATTCATAACAAGGACAGATATAATTCATTTTGCAGCATATCATCTTAACCTCTTTCCGTCATATCAGTAAATGACCTTCCTCCTCTCTCTCTCTCTGTAGTCTCTTCAGGAGGAGCTCCGTAGTCATGAGGAGCAAGTCTCTTCTCTTCAGGCTTTGTCTTGTGAGCTCCTGGTGGACCTGAGCTCTGAGGAGGGTCTGGAGGCCAGAGAGAAGGTCCATGTGATCCACAACAAACTCAGACTTCTGCTGAGACACGTGCAGAATGACACCAACACACTCAACACTAGACTGGTACGAGTCCACAGTACTCATGTATGGAACCATGGTTCTATGAATCCTGGGTGACAACCTGCTACATGTTCACATCATAGAATTAAAATCGGACTCATGTTTGCTTGTCTTTTCAGGAGAGGTGGAGTTTGTTGGGATCTGAGGTGGAGAACACTGAGCCACTGTCCCACTCCACTCCTGTGAGCTCACACCAGGTACAACGATCTTACATTCACTTCAACTAGTTTAAACATTTTAAACTTTCCATGTTAAAATCTGTCCATAAGTAATATGTAGTAAACAGGTCTGGACTGGGACAAAAAAATGGCCCTGGCATTTTTGGCTTAGACCGGCCCCTCATAATTAGTCCTGGTTTAGTCCTGATTTAGACCTGATTAGTCCTGGTTCAGTCCTGATTTAGTCCTGGTTTAGTCCTGGTTCAGACCTGATTTAGTCCTGATTTACACCTGATTAGTCCTGGTTTAGTCCTGGTTCAATCCTGATTTAGTCCTGGTTTAGTCCTGGTTCAGACCTGATTTAGTCCTGATTTAGACCTGATTAGTCCTGGTTTAGTCCTGGTTTAGTCCTGGTTTAGTCCTGATTTAGTCCTGGTTTAGACCTGGTTCAGACCTGGTTCAGTCCTGATTTAGACCTGATTAGTCCTGGTTTAGTCCTGATTTAGTCCTGGTTTAGTCCTGGTTCAGACCTGATTTAGTCCTGATTTAGACCTGATTAGTCCTGGTTTAGTCCTGATTTAGTCCTGGTTTAGTCCTGGTTCAGACCTGATTTAGTCCTGATTTAGACCTGATTAGTCCTGGTTTAGTCCTGGTTCAGACCTGATTTAGTCCTGATTTAGACCTGATTAGTCCTGGTTTAGTCCTGATTTAGACCTGATTAGTCCTGGTTTAGTCCTGATTTAGTCCTGGTTTAGTCCTGGTTCAGACCTGATTTAGTCCTGATTTAGACCTGATTAGTCCTGGTTTAGTCCTGATTTAGTCCTGGTTTAGTCCTGGTTCAGACCTGATTTAGTCCTGATTTAGACCTGATTAGTCCTGGTTTAGTCCTGGTTTAGTCCTGATTTAGTCCTGGTTTAGACCTGGTTCAGACCTGATTTAGTCCTGATTTAGTCCTGATTTAGACCTGATTAGTCCTGGTTTAGTCCTGATTTAGTCCTGGTTTAGTCCTGGTTCAGACCTGATTTAGTCCTGATTTAGACCTGATTAGTCCTGGTTTAGTCCTGGTTCAATCCTGGTTCAGTCCTAAATTGTGGGCCGGTCTCTAAGTAAAAAAAAAAGAAAAAAAGAAGGGCATCGGCCCCTAGGACTGTCGGCCCACCGGGAAAATGCCCGGTATGCCCGATTACCAGTCCAGGCCTGGTAGTAAATATTAAAGGACCTCAGAAATTCTAGAAAGTATTACATACATTTTGACTCTGTTATATTAATCATTTTTTTCAGGATGGGCCCAGACTTCAACATGCAGAGGAACAAGCAGGCATCAGGAGGTAAATGACACACTGAAATTACACTTTAAAACAAATGAATTATTATTAGTGTAACTATTTTAGGGTTGGTCCATTAAACATTAAACATTAAACAACAAGGAGCTGTGTTTCCTGCAATTTTAATGCTCGAAGCAGAGCTGTAGAACCTCGGCGAAGTGCCTTCAAACTGCAGAACACGCAGCTCCAAGTTGTGCTTATACGACAATTACAAACTGAAATATTTCACTTGTGAATGTGAAGAGCCTGTTCCCTGTCAGTAAACGTCTCAGAAATCTGTTATTTCAGTGTTTTAAATGAAACTAGTTCCTATTTCTATTCAGAGCAGCTGAACGTTTGTTTACCAGTTACTATGGTGATGTCATGGTGTTGGCCGCAGAGCAGTGATATAAAATGTGATTTAACTGTTGCCGAACTACTGTGTTTTAACACATGGCAGTTAGTCGTTGGAAGTTTCAGTGACCGTGGTATAAATATATATATAACTATTGTTTCCTCCACGCTCCAGGGCCCAGCACAGAGACGCCTCCTCTCCACGTCGGCCCTTTCTTAGACGGGTAATGCGGGCAGCTTTCCCCCTCCACCTGCTCCTGCTCCTGGTTCTGATTCTGGCCTGTTTAGTCCCTCTGTCTGAGGACCAGTACAACAGCTGTGCCCTGTCCAACAACTTTGCACGCTCGTTCTACCCCATGCTACGCTACACCAATGGACCCCCACCCACGTGATCTGCAGCCAAAGGACACCCAACAACATGAACACAGCACCTAGGACTGCACCCAAGGGTCCCCAACTACATTATCTACACCAAACAGACACCTTTACCACCGAAAAGATGACTACCCACATAAAACAACACTCAAGGGACCCTCATAAACACGAGGGAAGTAACAATAACCAAAAATCACGATATTGTATCCTCAAAAGTCTGCATTGTTTTATTAGACCATGGTACTTCTTGATGCTTTTATATGGCTCCTTAATGGTTCCCTAATACTGTAAATGAACCCTTCTTCAAAATCAACACTCAGTGCATGAGAAACAGAGATAAGATGAGAAAGAGTAATGTTTCTCTCTCTGAACAGGCCATAATGGGCGTTGTTGCTTGAATGCAAATGAGGAGAAAAGAGATGGCCTATAGTAGAGGGTGGGGGCGTGGCCAAACTCTCCGCGCTCAGCTCTCAGCGGTCCGCTCTGATCCATTTCCGCCTTTTTGCACGGAGAAGAGATTAGAAGCGTTCCATTGAAAAATAAACACATTTCCACAGAAAATAAAATTAAACCACTGCTGTTCAAAGGTCCAGAGGCTCAGATAAAGGACTTCCGAGCCTAGAAACACTCGGACGTGCCTCCAGACAAATAAAAAAACGCATTTCGCATTGCCTAGCGCATTCGCAGTCCAAACTCTCTGGGTGTGATTTACAGAGACGCTGAGTTCAGACAGACGGGGGTGGACCTGCATTTGCATTTCTTTTTTCGATCTGACGTCAATAAGTTTCCTTGTTCAAAATCACCCGTTTGAGCTCCGATTTTTTCTAACGCAGAAAAGGATCGCAAATGCTCAGTTTAGACATTTCGCAACTTTTAGCCATGGGGGGGGCCTAAACAGGGTAGGGGAGCTCACATTAACGTTCAAAAACCTCAGAAAGTGAAAATTTCATGCCATGGGACCTTTAAATAAATTCCAGTTCCTAATATGGAGCTGGCTCTAAATTCACTCCTGTAACTGCTGGCCTCATTGAGCTTCATTTGACTGGAGCTGAAAGTGCGGGTGATGTCACACTCCCTTAGTTTATACAGTCTATGGTTGTGATCATGTCGGACCATGAGATTTGGACATTGTTACATCCCTAACACACCATGTACACAGGAAGTCACTTTAAAACACATGAAATGTTTATTTTCTGTAAACAGCCCAACACCATTAGAGCTGTCATTTTAGGATGTAGGAAATGTGATGTTATCCTCCATTTTAACTATTTTTGCACTTATTCTTTTTTAAATTATAAGGAAGAAAGGTTCAAACGATGCTTTATTTTGACTATTTAAAATATTGAAATGCAGTTGAGATTTCTTTCTTTTTTTAAAATCTCTATAATTTATCTGATGTAAAATATGATCAATTTCCAAAAGTGGCCTAAATAGATCTAAATGTATATTTTATCACTTTAAAAAAAACTCAAAATGTGAGGAGTACATTTTTTCTTGACCATCAAATGATTTCTAAATTTTTCATTTTTATTCGGGAAAAAAAATTATTATTTATTTGGTTGCAATCCGCTACATTAAAGGTTAGTCAAAGTTTAATCTTTATTTTTCCTGTGTTACGGATTTTTATATTTTTGAACAGTTTGGATTTCAAACCTGACAATGACGCTAATCTAAAGGTCCTTTCAAAATAAAAGCCTGCTGAATATTTTACCCAGACTAAATTAACCCTTTAGAATTTTATTTATTTATTTTATTTTGAACGATGGAAAAAAAAAACAAGCCATATCACCCATTTTCATAACATCCTCACTAAAGTAGAATTTCTTTTTTTAAATTGTCATTTTTGGACCTGAATCTGTCAAAAAACCAAAGTGTCCGAGCTATTTTCTACACTGCAGCTGTTTTCCACAGTGGGAGCACATAATGGACTTGTAGCATATTTGTACAGAGCTGAAAATGGTTTTGTTTTGGTTGAATTTTAGAGATATTTATGATAAAGTATATTATGCTTTCAGAATCATGGAGTGTTTTCATTTTTTGCTTTGTTAGTAAAAGTAAATTATCGTTAAATTCTGTAAAAATGTGTGAAATTTTAAAGGGACAGTGCCACAAACCGAATGTCTAAGTTCTGTTGTATTATTTATCGACTTATTTTGGTTTTGAGTAAAAATTGAAATCTAAAACCAGTGTGTGTACTGTTGTTTTATGTTATATTACATTTATTATCATTTAGATTTTCCTCAGGAGTCTAAACAGTGTTCCCTCTAAGCTGCGCAATTGCGCACTGTTCGCACATTCTCAGCGCACAAGAAAACCTATGCTGTGCACTGTAAATGAATTAGATCAATAACATTTTTTTCTGTATCATTTTGCTGTGTAACTCAGTGAGTGACAGGTGTCCAGTGCGGCTGGATCTAGAAGTGGGCAGAGGTGGGCAATTCCCACCCAAAATGTTCTCCTGCCCACCCAAATTTTGCCGCTTGGTCCGCTTCACGTCCCGCTGTCTGCATGAACAAGCGCGGCGCGCTGCATGGTGCTCCTCCGCTCCGGGCTTTGTGTGCAGCTCTGCCCGTGGGCGCAAACCCACAGTATTCTACAGTATTCCACAGTATTCCACAGTATTCCTCAGTATTCCTCTTTTCCCTCGCGTTGCTTCAGCCCCACTACTCCATTGCGACACCGGGGTCGGTCCTCACGTGCAGCCGCATAGCAGGCTCCACGTGAAAGCACAGTGGAAGCAGCCCGCTGTCCGGGACTGGTGTCCAGCCAATCATACGATACAATTCACTTACGCTACGCAGCCAATCATGGCATTGACAGTACTTGTGTACGTGCCCTGAACATACACGCTACAACAGTAATAACAGTGCAGTGGAGTTAAGATACACTAATGCTAATGCTAACCAATGCTCCCTCTAAGGTGCGCGCCTGCAGCGCATAAAATAAAATCTAACCTGAACTGACAAAGCGCTGGTTAGACGCACGGAACGACCAATCTGATAGATGCACATGTGAATGTGACATACGTCAGGGAGAAGCAGACTACAAACAGACACATTTCCACCGCGTTTCTCTCGCTTCCTTCAGTATGACCGTAGTTGGTGTCACATCTCTGCGGGTCAGAGCGGCAGGTCCGCCGCCTGCACACACTTCATGGAGGGAAGAACACAGGAAGAGGAGATGGGTAGAGCCATAATGTAATCTTCCCCTGTTTACTTTGTTTTCAGAGTTTTTTGTGAGCCAAAAAGACGGGACTTTGTCACAGTGTGAATCCCCAGAGCGTTACACCACAGAGCTCTGACACTCGCACACAACTACAGGCTCATGATTAAAAAGAAACGTATAAAGTGATCATAATTTATACTTATTTTAGTGATCATTATTTTGGGAAAGATTACTCATCTTATGGCCTATAGCTCCTACAATCCATAAAAAAACTGCAGCTACATGCAGGCTGTATTTATCAATCTGAAAAAGTCTCTGTGATTTTACAGATTTATACACGGCTCATTTACGGGAGGAGAATTTGACTTCCTTTTTGGAAATCATGACATCACACCAAGGAATTCCGGAACTGTTACATAGCAACAAAGGCCAAAAATCTAAAATTTAGACAGACATGACATGTCTTTTTAGACAGACAAATAAAGTCATACAAAAACTATTTATTATTTGTTGAAATCATGTTTAAAATATCAGGATTTTTTTGTTTTTTTTGTGTAAATTGTGTTGAACTTTTGGATAGAATTCTCCCAGTGTGATGTCATCAGTGTGGGACTGTCTAAAATAGAACTCCCTACTTCCTGTAATTTTCAATAATTTTTTCAACTTTTCTTCACAAATTGCTTCTTGATTTGAGTAAAACTATCATTTATATTTACAGCAGGTATTATCCCACCAAACTACAGATTTGAGAATCATCAAAAGTTGTCATAAACACTCCTTTAAAGGAAAAGTAACGTTTTTTTTAACAATTTGAGCCTTATTTCGGTAATAAAACAAGTTGTTTTACTCACCCATAGCACTTTTTTTACATCAGGCTTCTATGATTTGAAAAGTGTTAAAGTTTGTGTTATTTGGAGACCGCAAAGTAATGCCCCGAGAACTCACATGATGGAGATCGCAAATCTAAAACATCTCTGGAAGTGCTCCATATGACACCAAAGTGCTATGGGTGAGTAAAACAACTTGTTTTATTACCGAAATAAGGCTCAGATTGTAAAAAACGTAACTTTTCCCTTTAAGAGATGTGAATCTTTTGGATAAGTTCCTGTCAAAGAGCCGTTCTGACTGACTCTTTTACTATTTATATGATAAAAACCAATGTGAGAGCTCCTTTCACCTACAAACCAGTCACACAGAGAAACGCCCAAGATCTGTTTAAAATGGTGTTTACCTTTGGAATTATGAATAAAGAGCCCATGTTATATTTTCTGATCTATGTTCTAATGTTGTTTCCTCATCACAAACACATCTGGAGTTGTGTTTTGTTTCATTCACACAAGTTTAACACACAAACCTGCAGATTTACGCTGAGTTCTTCTCTTAAACTCTTAAACACACCTTCACAAGAATCATTTAGATGTTTTCAGCCCTGGAATTGCCAATCTCTACTGAACTACAGGTAAAAGGAGCTGTTAAAACTACCACTACATGACATCACAAGGTGGAACAGAGCATTTTGAGTTTTGGAGATGTAGACAGACTAATAAAAGATCACTCAAACATCTGTGAATGAAACAAAACTCCAGCTCGGTTTTTGATGAGGTAACACCATTCTAATACATCTTAAAGCTATTATGATATAGAGCTATTATGTTATTATGATATCAAATATATATATTTTTTGTGCCCTTTCGTGGTACATACTCATACATACTCTGCTTCTGTGCTGATTCTTGTGTTGGCTCAGCGTTAATCGCCATAAAAATGCATATAAATTAGAAAGAAAAAGATTTGGTTCTTTTTTGAGATCCCTTCACAAGCATCACATGACATCACCGCAGACTTTCAAGCACTTTATTGTCTCAGATATAAACTTGCAAACCGACAGTAAACAGTTGATTTTTGAATCTGAAAAACTCAAACATTGAACAGTATTTTTACAGACACAAGTGAGTCTAGAGCTGAATTTAAACAAGAACGCTACATACAAAATGGTTCCTCTTTTCTAATTATTTATTTTGGTTTGGCAATTATTTAAAGTGGAACTAAACACATTTTTTTGCTACTTTATATATATACACACACACACATATATATGGTGTTTTAATAGCATTATCTACCGTTTCTAGTCAATTTTGGTATGCAACTGCAGCTTTCCGGTAAAAAAATGAAGAAAAAAAAAGTTTGTGTGCTGCCTTCAGTGGCCTCTGCAGTTTCAAGTACTATGTGATATTACACATGACTGCCCTGACCCCACCCTCCCCACTCTCCCCTTTAGTCCTCCAGGTACTGCCCCGTTTAGCATTTCTATCTGAAAGGTATTTTTGGGCGGAGTTAGGCGTTTAGTCCCACTTTAAGTCATTTTGTTGCGTAAAATCAGCTCTATCTGAACCAGGCGAGAGATCGACGGTTTAACAGTCATTGAAAAGGCCACAAACTTGTATTTTTTTGACACCGATTTAAAACACAGTGGAAAACACAGGCTGCGTTCGCCGTTCTAACAGTTTAAAGAGGCATTGTTTAAAGCGAGCTGGAGACAGGTCAGTATTCTCAGGGGGAGTTTGCTCTTTGAATTTGCATCGTGTAACTTTTCTGGTGGAGGGGCCGTGAAATATTTTTCTCCATGAAGATGTTATGGCTTTGTCTGGAATGTTCCACAGTATGGCATTAAACCTTTCTATCTCCATGGAGACCAAACCAGACCAAGTTACAGGTCAGATCTGTGGAGAGGCGACCCCGCTCAGTCAGAATGACGGTTTTTCGAGGTATTTTTGATCTACAAAACCACTTGTGATTGAATAAATGTAAAGTAGAACTGTTTAATGTCATACTCGCCACGTTTACATGAGCTTTAACTCTGATTAAAAGTGAATTTCAAATACAAATTTTTCAGCTTTAAAGGGATATGCCACCCCCAGGTCAAACTTGGGCATCTCCCCACAGTCCAGAGACTAAAATAAGTGGTGGAAAGCGTTTTCCTGCTCACCCAGCCATTGTCCGAGTCTGTCAGCACTGACCGCCGCGGTATCTGCAGCTACTCCGCGTTAGACTGGAGTCTAACGTCGCCAGAGAAAGATTTCTGCCAAAAGGAATTAATTTGCTCGATGCGTTTCCCAATTACTTTCTGTGTAGTGCGCATTCATATCGAGTGCAAATAAATGTGCAAATCAACACGGAGAGCTTGACTTGGTCATTTTGGGTGGGAACTATTTTTCAGTGCGGAAAAACAGAGCCGAAGCACACACCACGCTGACAGGGGAATCCCAACGTGGTGCGTAACAGGGATTCCCCTGTCAGCGTGGTGTGTGCTTCGGCTTTCTTTTTCCGCACTGAAAAATAGTTCCCACCCAAAATGACCAAGTCAAGCTCTCCGTGTTGATTTGCACATTTATTTGCACTCGATATGAATGCGCACTACACATAAAGTAATTGGGAAAAGCATCGAGCAAATTAATTCCTTTTGGCCGAAATCTTTCTCTGGCGACGTTAGACTCCAGTCTAAGGCGGAGGAGCTGCAGATACCGCGGCGGTCAGTGGCGACAGACTCGGACAATGGCTGGGTGAGCAGGAAAACACTTTCCACCACTTATTTTAGTCTCTGGACTGTGGGGAGATGCCCAAGTTTGACCTGGGGGTGGCATATCCCTTTAAAAAAGACCATGTAAACACTTATTTCCTACTGAAAATGATTATTCAGAATTAGACTTATTCCAAATTAAGTGGATGGTTTATTCCGCAATCATGTAAACGTTTATTCTGATTAAAAGTAATTCTAGTCATTTGGCGCATGCTCGTTTGGTCGGCCCGGGGCAAACTTTGGTCTTGAACCGAAACAATTATTTTAATAAGTGCGCTGGAAGAACTACAAATAATGAAAAGTGTGGATGCAGAAAACAAACACTAACCAAACCGAGATGACCAAAAAGCCAGTAGCAGCTGATTGTGTTTTCTTTTGGTAGATGTAAATACGTTCATGTCCCTGTCCATTCACAATCTATCTATCTATCCATCTATCCACCCATCTATCTATCTATCTATCTATCTATCCATCCATCTATCTATCTATCTATCCCTTCCCAACCCCAGACGTTGAGCAGAATTAAATAAAGCCAATTTAATGTCTTTTCCATATAAACCTCAATTTGGAATTATTTCCATGTAAACTTGAAGGAGAATAATTTAATTCCGAACTATTTAATTCAGAATAATTAATTTGGAAATAAAAAACGTCATGTAAACTTGGCCACTGTGGAACATTCCAGGCAGCGCAATGACATAATCCATAGAAACAAGCAGGTGACAGACTCACAGACTTCTTCTAGCTCACTGCCTCCATCTGAAATCCTGACGTCATTAAACTGTTCCAAAGTGAACGCAGCCTGTGGACAGTCCCATACGAAACACAGACAGTCAGAGCCAGGTAAAAAACATGCAGAAGTTTGTGAACACTTCCAAGATGTGTGGCTTGAATATGGTGCATTTGACCCTGGAGTGGACACGAGGGAAAAAAAGACAGCACAATTTCATTTAAAAGACTGGATAAATGGATATACCAACTTGCGTAGCTTTAACCTGAAGAAGCTGCCTGGCTGGTGGCAAAACATCAGCTTCAAAAGTTCAGTAAGTCCAGCTGAATATTCTGAATAATATGCAGACATTTGGTGCTACATTTGAGCAGTCACCAAATGTAGCAAGAAACAAAAGAAAAAATGACTTCTGTAAATTGGACAAATGTTTTTGTGAGTGAAGATGTTTCCAGAGGCTTCTTCAGTTGAATGAGCGGTGAAACGTCTTCTCTAAAAACCTTTTGTCCAGTGACAGAATTTCATTTCTCTTTTGCTCTGGACCCACCTGGAGGACACACAGACCTCCTTTACAGTGTTTATTAGACACAAGTGCAGATGTTTGTGTTGTTCCAGTCCACTCCAGGGCTGCGGTGAAGTGAGGCGGTGGAACGTGACAAAGTAAAAGTAGTAAAGTACTGGACTTACAGAAATGAGCCATCTGTATTTGACTTAAAGATCCCATGACATGGTACTTCTTGATGCTTTTATATGGCGGCTTAAAGGGACAGTGTGTAAGATTTTTACCCGTTAATTAGTGAAATTGAAGATACCCATTCAAAAGTACATTGTTTTCCAAGCCTTTTCACTTCCATCATGAAATCAAAGTATTCTTTTGGACTTAGATATAGTCACACAGGGCTCTCAACTTTCGAGCGGGGTCGTGCGTGTGACTGCGTAATTTCCGGGGGGAGGGGTTGCGAGTGACTATTTTTTTTCTGCGAGGAGCGGGGGGTGGGAGGGAGGGGGACGAATGGCGCTGAAACCGCGTGGTGCCTGAGCCGATTTCTGTGCACAGAAGCGCTGCGCTTGACTTACATAACTAAATTTCAGCGTGAGAAATACCATGTGTTGCGTGTGAACACGTCAAATTGCGTGTGTCACACTCTCAATGCGTGAGACTTGAGAGCCCTGGTCACATAAAAGGGGGATCTTCCCCATGCAGAGGCAGCCATTTTGAATACGAGAGCCGCAGAAGGACATTTGGGCTCCGCCTTCGGCAAGGCTCGTGGTTTTGGGTAAACAACACAAGCATGCTGCCGGATCAGACGTCGTAATGGATCTAACACGTGTTTTGGACTAAATTGTTTTACTGGATTTTATTCGCTGGATCCTTACGGACAAATTGAGAGCAAGTTTATGGTGAAATACAGAGTTTGACCTGTGCAAAGCATTCTAAGGTAAGCTAACCTCGTTTTGTGCTTTTCCGTATAAAAGCCCCATGTGCTCGGGGACTGATTGTTGTGCAGGGAAATGAATTGCATAGTCAAAAAGAGGAGACTGTAAGGTTTCAGTTGATGTGTAGAGTGTCATGGTACATGATCGGGAATGTGTGTTTTCATGAGGAAAGAAAAAAAACGGGACCGCGTTTTATTTATACAGTAGCGGCGCGCGGCTCGTGCGCGGGTACGAGAGCTGTCCGCGTTACGGCGCGCCCGGGTGACCCTCGAGGTCTGCCGTAGCTAAAACAGAAAGTGCAATAGCACCATCCACCTATGCGCCACGAATCCTACACACTGGGGTGGTTCCCTAATACTGTAAATGAATCCTTCTTCAAAATCAAGACTCAGTGCATGAGATATGACTCTGACTGTCTTTATGAGGCTAAAAATGTCTCTGAAACACTAAGCGCGGAGGAAGATATGAGACGCTTTGCATTAAAAAAACACATTTCCACAGAAAATCAAATTAAACCACTGCTGTTTCAGAGGTTCGGAGGGTCGGATAAAGGACATCCGAGCCTGGAAACACTCTCACGTGCCTCCAGGCAAATAAAAAAACGCATCTCGCATTTCGTAGCTCGTTCGCAGTCCAAACTCTCTGGGCATGATTTACAGAGACGGGGTGGACATCCAGACGGGGGGTGACGTCAGAAAGTTTCCTTGTTCAGAATCGCCCGTTTGGGCTGTCTTTTTTTCAAACGCAGAAAAGGATCACAAATGCTCAGTTTACACATTTTGCAACTTTTAACCATGGGGGGGGGAGCTCACATTAACGTTCAGAAACCTCAGAAAGTGAAAATTTCATGTCATGGGACCTTTAAATACATTTCAAAGTGGGTATGTTTTACTTTTGCTTCACTACATTTGAAAGCAGGCGTCATACTTTTCGATCCTGTTCAAAAGTATTTTTATTATAGTTGAGACCTGCTGAACAGCCTGAGCGTTTATTTTTAATACATTTTAATACGTTTGAGCAAAACAGAAAAGAAAAAAACTCAATTGTTTCTGTTGAACAAAATTCATCTCAAATCACTGCTTTTGAAGATCTCAAAATCGGTGTAAAATACTTCTTTAAGTACATTTTAAGCAGGTACTTTAATACTTTTACTTCAGTAGATTTTGTCATGTGATACTTTTACTGGAGTATGTTTTGCTCCAGTATCTGTACTTTTACTTAAGTCACAAAATGGAATATTTCTTCCACCACTGGTTATGTGTAGTATTGTATTGTGTTGTGTTGTGTTGTATGGTTCATGTTGAGTTTTACAGCACTTTGTAAAAGTATTTAAAAAGAGCACGGGTCTCTTTGGCTCCAGCGGCGTCAGAGAGTCACACTTTACCAAAACACAGACAAACGGCACAGAAATCGTAGAAAAAACGGACGAGATTTTGAAGTTCCTCCTCTGAGCTCAAAAGTTCCACGGTGAGTCCATGAAGCAGAACCAACAGAGGACAGGAGGAGGGAGGTTCTCTTCAGGTGTTTAAAGCCCCGCCTCCTCTCTCAGGTGTCCATAAACCCGCCCCTCATGTGTTCATAGCTCCGCCCCCTCTCTGCTCTTGGAGGAGGTACTGTGGGGGGGTGGGGCCAATGTCGCAGGAGTCAGACCAGGAGTCTGAGGGCAGGTAACTACAAGAGACAGAGGAACATTATGAAACTTTTTAGTTGGGGTCCGTCACCTCCTTGTTTCTATGGAGATGTCATATCTGTCTGGAATTAAACAGCTCTACCTTACATTTGTTTAACTAAAGGCGGTTTTACTGCTCAAAAATACCTCGAAACACACATACACTCTGACTCTCCACAGATCTGACCTGTAACTTTAGGATTGTTTAATGCCCTACTGTGAAACATTCCAGACAAAAGCAAAGACATGTCCATAAAGAAAAGCATTTGACGCACCCTCCACCAGAAAAGTTACACAATGCACCTTTACGTGTTTTATTATTAATATAAATATTAATATTTTTAAGATTAAAGGAAAAGTAACGTTTTTTACAATTTGAGCCTTATTTCGGTAATAAAACAAGTTGTTTTACTCACCCATAGCACTTTGGTGTCATATGGAGCACTTCCAGAGATGTTTTAGATTTGCGATCTCCATCATGTGAGTTCTCGGGGCACTTATTTGCGGTCTCCAAATAACACAAACTTTAGCACTTTTCAAATCATAGAAGCCCGATGTCTTATCCTACGATTTTGTGTGGTCAAAAGTGGCCTGTAATCCGAGATTTAGCCATAGTTTCGAGTAGATGAGGAGGCCAGTGCGCATGTGCAGACTGTGCTCTCAGCTCCCGGGACCCAAACATGAAACGCAAAGCTGTAAACTATCAGTGTTGGGCACGTTACTTTGAAAAAGTAATTAGTTACAGTTACTAGTTACTAACCCAAAAAAGTAACTGAGTAACTACACTAACTAATGCGTTACTTTTTTTTGTTTATATTGGACATGGACAAAGTCTTTGGTCTTTGACACAATGTGCACGTAACATGTAGGTTTTTACCTTTTACCTCGACGAGGTTAAAATACTGCCTATACTTCTGTCTTCGACTCGGGACTCTCCATCTGACACAGGGTGCGCTACTACTGTGTGCTGGGATTGTGTGTAGAACCCGCCCACCGCCCACTGGGTGTCTCTGATTGGCTCAACATGAAATCTTACTCTGCTTTAGCCAATCATCATTACTTATCCCGCCCTCACCAAAGGGAGAAAAAATTCCCCTGTGCCTGTGCGAGTCACGCACATGATGCCAGTTTCTAAATGAGCAGGTTCAGTAACGCGGTAACGCGTCGTTTAGTAACGGTAATTGAGTTCCTTTATTTTAAAAGTAATGCGTTACAGTATTAGTTACTTTCAACAGTAACGGCGTTACAGTAACGCGTTATTAGTAACGCATTACTGCACAACACTGTAAACTATGGATAAATCTCGGATTACAGGCCACTTTTGCTTCAAACGAAATCGTAGACTAAGACATCGGGCTTCTATGATTTGAAAAGTGCTAAAGTTTGTGTTATTTGGAGCCCGCACTGGGCATATTACATGCTTGGGGAATATATTATATGCCCCGAGCTATGGCTAGAAGTTGCGCTAGGCTAACGCTAATCTAAAACATCTCTGGAAATGCTCCATATGACACCAAAGTGCTATGGGTGAGTAAAACAACTTGTTTTATTACCGAAATAAGGCTCAAATTGTAAAAAACGTTACTTTTCCTTTAAATGAGTTGTTAAGTTCCGCTCCAAACATTTCAGTGACTTGTATTTTTGTTGACATGTTTTTGAATATTGTACTGAAAATAGTGACATTACAGGAGGATTACAGTGAATTAGAAAATATAAAATCACATGGGGTTTTACATTTGAAGTGCCTCATGCGGAAGTCGCTTGTCTTGGCGTCTGTGGCTGTGAGAGTGTGAGAAAGACTTGTACGCCGTAGACGTGTGTGGGTGCCATTTATACAATTGTTGAAATGACTCTTGTATTGCCGCATCTATGTGACGTAAACGTGTACGCGACGTGAGCAGATCTGACCAGTTTTGCGTCTTGGGCAGTTTACACGGAGACGCTACAGCGGAGCGGATTTAACTTTTCCACTCTGGAGGGTGGTTTCAGATTTTTGCGTTTTTAGGCCCCCAAAACGCTGTCACCGTGTAAACGAAAGGCACTTCCGATCAAATATTTTGTCATTTTTACCCGTAAGCGTTCTCGTGTAAACAGGCCCTAAAATCCCCACGGTCTGGCATTGTTTCCATCGAGACAAGCAGGCCAAGTTTCAGGTCAGATCTGTGGAGAGGCGAGTCCACTCATAATCAAGATGCATGTTTTGAAAGTATTTACAGGCCCCCTAATGAAATGAATGATTTTAGTTTTGTCTTAATTTATTGGTAGAAATGTTACGCAGGAGGACTTTAAAATGGGTATAATGAACGTGGAGAACTCGACCCAGGAAGCACGACTCACTTGTTATTCTCCATGTGAGAGAGCACCAGGCTGTGATTGGCCGGCTGGCTGTGCGTGGGCGGGGCTTGTAGGTGTCTGTCGAGGATGTGGGCGTGTTCAGGAGGGGTGTACTCTGGCTGTGGTTGGCTGAAGGACTCAGGGGTGAGGCCCTGAGGGATAAACTCTGGTTGTGATTGGCTGAAGGGCTCGGGGGTGTGGCTTTGGGGGCTGAACTCTGGCTGTGGTTGGCTGAAGGACTCAGGGGCGTGGCTTTGGGGGCTGACCTCGGGCTGTGATTGGCTGAAGGCTTGGGAGGCGTGGCTGCTGGTGGAGGTGTTGGCGTCGAGCATTTCCAGGAGGAGGTCGTAAACGAGAACAACATTTTTTCTCTTCATCGTAGAGAGGTGGTCCATGCCTTTGTTGCTGTGAGGGAAAGGGAGAGAGAGGGAAGGAGGGAGGGAGAGAAGGAGTAAGAGAAGAAGGGAGAGGAAGAGAGGAGGGAGCAAGGGAGGAAGGGAAGGAGGGAGGGAGAGAAAGAAGGAAGGAGAAGGAGGGAGAGGTGGATGGATTGGGGGAGAGACAGAGAGAGAGAGATGGAAGGAAGGAAGGATGGAGGGAGATGGAAGGACAGAGGAAGGCGAGGAGGAGGAAGGTACAGAGGGAAGGAGGGAGAGGGCAGAGAAAACGAGGGGAGAGGGAGATTTATTTTATCATCCAATGTGATATACTCATATACATTAGCTCCCACGCATTTTCCTTTAATCACAAATGAAACATCTGTTGTTTGATGACGCCATAAAACATGCAACATGTTGAAGTGTTTCGCATAAATTATTGACACAGCGATTTACACTGGAATTAGCATAAATGTTGATCAGGAGTCTAAATGTTTCTTAAAGGAAAAGTAACGTTTTTTTTTACAATCTGAGCCTTCTTTCGGCAATAAAACAAGTAGTTTTACTCACCCATAGCAGTTTGGTGTCAATTAGAGCAGTATCGCAGAACTTATGTTGTAGCCGTTCTGTTCTACTAATGATCCTGTATCCGTTAGCGTGAGTGCTCGGGGCACTGATTTGCGGTGTCCAAATAACACAAACTTTAGCACTTTTCAAATCACAGAAGATCGCTGTGTCAGGGTAGACTTTTAGTAGATTCCAAAACGGCCTGAAACCCGATATCGCAACAGAAAAGTAAAGTTCAGAGCGGTGTTAGCTTCTTTCGGACTAGCGGTGTTTACAAAACAGCTGAGTTCACGCATGCGCACTGTCCTCTCTGATGACGTCATCAAATGAAACTATAGCTGGATATCGGGTTTCAGGCCGTTTTGGAATCCACTAAAAGTCTACCCTGACACAGCGATCTTCTGTGATTTGAAAAGTGCTAAAGTTTGTGTTATTTGGACACCGCAAAGTAATGCCCCGAGCACTCACGCTAACGGATACGGGATCATTAGTAGAACAGAACGGCTCCAACATAAGTTCTGCGATACTGCTCCAATTGACACCAAACTGCTATGGGTGAGTAAAACTACTTGTTTTATTGCCAAAAGAAGGCTCAGATTGTAAAAAAAAACATTAATTTTCCTTTAAATCTAACAATGAATATGCTGGACAAACCACACCCAAAATATCCAGCTACAACAGTTTGACAATGACAATTTTATTTGATCAAGCTCCACACATCCTTCTGAAACTGGTGAAATATAGGTGAGACCGACTCTAAATGCTTGTGTGATGTAGCTGCGGTGGGCCCTGCAGCACCAGTGTGTTACTGAGGAGGGAATGAACACTGTACCACATGAAAAATGGCTTTATTATATCCTGTTCTTGTACAGTAATCCCTCGTTTATCGCGGGGGTTAGGTTCCAGAAATAGCCTGCAATAAGTGAAATCCGCGAAGTAGGACAACTTTATATTTTACAATTATTCTACATGTTTTAAGGCTGTAAATACCTCACCACACACATTATATGCTTTTCTCAGACTGGAATTAACCTTTTCTCACATTTGTCTCTAGTTTAAACACTCAAACTTTCATAGATTTTCAACAAAATGTATTAATAGTGGCGCGTGGGGGGAGACACGGCCCCGGGAGCCCCGCCAGATGTGCGAGGAGCACTGCTACGTCCTGGGACGAGACGCGCACCAACCCCTTGGAGAAGTGCGCCACACGTGCTGCTCTGTCACGGATTTAACCACGATAAACCCCTCATCGTGGATAAGGGATGAGGGATGAGGGATTATCTACATGGAGGTAAAAATCACTAGTCTGCGAAATCATCCAAGAAAGAACGTGCAGGACCAGGCGGCCGATAGATTAAGATACAATAAAATGAAGTAATGTTCCCAACCTTAGTCATCTGCATCTCAAAGGAGTTGAACGCGACCGGATTCATTTGTCGTGTCCAGAAGCCATCCCGGTAAACGAGCGCGAGACCGCTGCCTCGCCGTGCGGCCCGCGGGGTTCCAGTCACGGAGCAGTCCGGGGGGCACAATTCATTAAGGTGGACAAAATCCTGTTCGCGTTGCCATGTCTCAGTCAGGAACATAAAATCCACGTGTTCATTGACAAACAAGTCGCTCAGTATAAAGGATTTATTCGATATGGAGCGTGCGTTAAGCAGGGCCATCTGGAGAGGCTGCGCGCGTTCGGACACTGATGTGCACTGATCGACTGGACGCTCCGGACAAGACTGGACACAACCTCCATCCTTGATACAAGTGACAGGGCGAAGGACCCTCTCACGCCGCAGAGAAGTACGGGCGACTCAGCTCCGTAGCGGCGGTGGCTCCGCAGATTCGCCCTCCGACGCCCAGATAGGAACCGGTATCAGACACCGTTCGCTCCCCGCAGATCCAGTCCCGCTTGCTCGCTGTTTTCTCCGCCTGGTTTGGACACCTGCCCTGGATCCCCGCTTCCTTTTTCTTTTGCCCCGGGGCTTAGTTAGCAGCAGGTACTCCGGCGATGACGTGGAGCATTCCAGTTTTGGAGGGGAAAAACTGTGTACCTGGCCAGGTAACAGAAAAACTTTCCATATGTGCCTTAATGCGGAATAACATATGTCCGTCATATTGAATAACAGCCGCGACATAGCCATTTGTTGACAGGGCTGACCATGCAAAATATAGCACAAGGAAAATCACAAAAATACGAGAAATAGTAGAGGGAGCAGAAGTACAGCCGACCATAGACGCCATCTTGCTCCTGTGATTCCTCTCAACCCGAGCCACAAACCGAACACGCACAAACGAACGCAAAAGCCGCACGGAGGGATTTAATCCTGGTTTAGACCTGGTTTAGTTCTGGTCTAGACCTGATTTAGTCCAAGTTTAGTCCTGGTCTAGTCTCTTAGCCAATCAGGCCGCAGAACACATTGTTACACTATTAAAAAAAAGTTAAACTATTTTTAAAAAATGGGGAAAAAAATTGAAAATTGAAAAAAAAATCCGCGAAACAGCGAGGCCGCGAAGAGTGAACCGCGATAGAGCGATGGTTCACTGTACATACCTGACGTGGCGTATGTGCGACAGCAGCATGGTGAGGTGTCCCAGTCGGAGCGTCTGCTGCTGAGAGGACAGCCCCAGCTTGGAGATGGCCCAGACCAAGGCGTCGATCACAGAGTCGAGTAAACGCAGGAGTTTTGCTCTGCTCTCTGCCTCCTCTGCAGTCTGAGGACTTGAGTTACACAGGTCTGAGAAATAACAACAAATACATGAGTTACGTGTCAAATCCAGACTGATGTCTACTGTATGTATGATATGCATTTTAATACTGACACACATCAGTCTCTCTGTCGCATCGTGAGCCAGAACCAAACCTGATCGTCCAATCACATTTGTTTATTTCAGGGACGCATGTAAAACAAAGGAGCTCATTAGTCACCCATTGTTTTGAATCAAATTAGTTTAGTGTTTTGCTCATTGAGTCTGCAGAAATCAGTCTTCTAAAATACATTTTTGTCAGTTTTTTTCCTTGTAAGCAGCCATATTTGTTTGATAAAGACAGACCATGCACGTCTCCGATTGGCTAATCCGCCTGTCAGTCATGCCCGTCTGAACTCTAGGAGATTCATCGGTGGAGGCAAAAAAAGTTCATTTGGAAAACATTTTAAAAGTAATCAGTGACATGTAGTCTATGTTTTCAAACGCAAAAATCACAATATAAGTTCACAATATCACAATATAAGTCTTATTATTATTTTTAAAGGTCCCATGACATGGTACTTCTTGATGCTTTTATATGGCTCCTTAATGGTTCCCTAATACTGTAAATGAATCCTTCTTCAAAATCAACACTCAGTGCATGAGAAAGAGAGATAAGATGAGAAAGAGTAATTTTTCTCTCTCTGAACACTTCATAATGGGCGTTGTTGCTTGAATGCAAATGAGGAGAAAAGAGCTGGCCTATAGTAGAGGGTGGGGGGAGGGTAGAGGGTCTCGGCTTTGAGCCCTTAGCTGATCCATTTCCGTGTTTTTGCACGGGGGAGAGATTTGAAGCGTTCCATTGAAAAATAAACACATTTCCACAGAAAATCAAATTAAACCACTGCTGTTCAAAGGTCCAGAGGCTCAGATAAAGGACTTCCGAGCCTAGAAACACTCAGACGTGCCTCCAGGCAAATAAAAAAACGCATTTCGCATTGCCTAGCGCATTCGCAGTCCAAACTCTCTGGGCGTGATTTACAGAGACGCTGAGTACAGACAGACGGGGGTGGAACTGCATTTGCATTTCTTTTTTCGATCTGACGTCAATAAGGTGCCTTGTTCAAAATCGCCCGTTTGAGCTCCGATTTTTTGTAACGCAGAAAAGGATCGCAAATGCTCAGTTTAGACATTTCACAACTTTTAACCATGGGGGGGGGGGGGGGGGGGGGCTAAACAGGGTAGGGGAGCTCACATTAACGTTCAAAAACCTCAGAAAGTGAAAATTTCATGCCATGGGACCTTTAATGATAATTTCTGCAAGAAATTGTCACAAAAAGAGACAAATAATTTTACAAAGAGTCAGTTATTCAAAAGGGTGCTATTGGTTTTTTGCAATTAAACTCTTGTGACAAATGAAGGAGTGTGGACTGTGAAAGGAGAGCACTTATTAAAAACTTGTTTGTCCCATAGGCTTTATTGGACAGAAGTAGTAAATATACTGTAGTATCGGAGTATTCAGTCTTTTCCCAAATTTAGTTAAGATCATAAAACCTCTCAATCACTGAAATTTTAATAAAACAGTGATTAAAGTTTCAATAGAACCTCATGTTCTTTTAAGGAGATTTACGAAGTGTACATTTTAATAAAAGAGAGATCAGCCGACACGTTTCACTTCAGCAGTCAAATTAGTGCAGATTTAGAGTGCATTTTTAGGGAGGCTCCATGGTTTGAGTCCCACTTTTGAGAATAATGTCAGTGTTCCCCCACTCCAGTAACAGCGATGTGTCTGGATGCAACAGGAAGGGCATCTGGCATTAAAAACAACAACAACAACAACAAAATGAGCAAAGAAAATGGAGCAGCAAATGAGTTTTACTGCTCTTTTTTTTTTTTCTTGTTAAACTCTGAGCTGTTTTCACTGCAAATATAAAGTAAACTGGAAACATGTAACTGAACTGGGACTACCAGGACTAAACCAGGACTAAACCGGGACTAAACCGGGACTAAACCGGGACTAAACCAGGACTAAACCAGGACTGAACCGGGACTAAGCCGGGACTGAACTAGGGATGGACCAGGACTCAAGCAGGGACTAAACCAGAGCTAAACGGGACTGAACCGGGACTAAACCAGGACTGAACCAGGACTGAACCGGGACTAAACCAGGACTAAACCAGGACTGAACCGGGACTAAACCAGGACTAAACCAGGACTGAACCGGGACTAAACCAGGACTAAACCGGGACTGAACAGGGACTAAACCAGGACTAAACCAGGACTGAACCAGGACTGAACCGGGACTAAACCAGGACTGAACCAGGACTGAACCAGGACTAAACCAGGACTAAACCCAGACTAAACCAGGACTGAACCCGGACTAAACCAGGACTGAACCCGGACTGAACCCGGACTGAACCCGGACTGAACCAGGACTGAACCAGGACTAAACCAGGACTAAACCAGGACTGAACCAGGACTAAACCAGGACTAAACCATGACTAAACCAGGACTAAGCCGGGACTGAACTAGGGATGGACCAGGACTCAAGCAGGGACTAAACCAGAGCTAAACGGGACTGAACCAGGACTAAACCAGGTCTGAACGAGGATGAAACTAGGACTGAACCTGGACTAAACCAGTATTGGTGCAGTAAAGTGATGTAATGTAAAAACGGTCTTAATTAAATCCACATGCTCCGACTTCAACACCAGGGGGCAGTGAGGAGCGGCTGGGGTCAGGAGCAGGTTTACAGGCAGAAATTTAAATTCAATTATTGTTAATGGAGGAACAAATTCTACAATTTATGTTTTAAGACACATTTAAAACCAGAGACTAATGGAGTTTAGCTTAGAGACGACAACCAAGACCGTTCTAATGTAAACCAATGAACCGGAGAGTAAAAACATGAAGGAACGTTGGAATGTTCCACAATACGGCATTTAATTAATCTATTTTGTTCAGGTGTTCAAGTGCTCAAAATAAACCATTAAATATACCTTGAAATTTTAGCAGTGAAACAGTAAACATTTTAGAAGTGAAAATCATAAGCCCCACCAGAAAACATTTCAGTTAAAAGAAATGAAATGTTACACAGTGCTGCTTTAAAAGAGAAAAAGACGGTGGTAGCTACTGTAAGAGGAGTAGTGGTATTGTAGCAGCAGCAGTAGTAATAATAGCAGTAGTAGTAGTAGTAGCAGTAATAGTAGTAGTAGTAGTAGTAGAAGTAGTTTTCTATTGTATTCTGTTTGTATATCTTATGATCTTGTACCTGTAATTGTGTTATTGTTTTTCAGACTTAATCCACCTGCTTATAGTATAAGAAAAAATGCAGTATGAGTAACATTGTAGTAGCAGTAATGTAGTATCAGTACTGTTATTCTTATTATTGTTCTGAAGTACCAAAAACTTAAAGGGACAGTGTGTAAGATTTTTACCCGTTAATTACTGAAATTGAAGATACCCATTCAAAAATACATTGTTTTCCAAGCCTTTTCACTTCCATCATGAAATCAAAGTATTCTTTTGGACTTAGATATAGTCACATAAAAGGGGGATCTTCCCCATGCAGAGGCAGCCATTTTGAATACGAGAGCCGCAGAAGGACATTTGGGCTCCGCCTTCACCTTCGGCAAGGCTCGTGGTTTTGGGTAAACAACACAAGCATGCTGCCGGATCAGACGTCATAATGGATCTAACACGTGTTTTGGACTAATTTGTTTTACTGGATTTTATTCGCTGGATCCTTACGGACAAATTGAGAGCAAGTTTATGGTGAAATACAGAGTTTGACCTGTGCAAAGCATTCTAAGGTAAGCTAACCTTGTTTTGTGCTTTTCCGTATAAAAGCCCCATGTGCTCGGGGAGTGATTGTTGTGCAGGGAAATGAATTGCATAGTCAAAAAGAGGAGACTGTAAGGTTTCATTTGATGTGTAGAGTGTCATGGTACATGATCGGGAATGTGTGTTTTCATGAGAAAAGAAAAAAAAAAAAAAAAACAGGACCGCGTTTTATTTATACAGTAGTGGCGCATGCGCGGGTACGAGAGCTGTCCGCGTTACGGCGCGCCCGGGTGACCCTCGAGGTCTGCCGTAGCTAAAACAGAAAGTGCAACAGCACCATCCACCTATGCGCCACGAATCCTACACACTGGGGCTTTACAATCTAGGTCAGTGTTGTTTATGCGTGTGTAGGTCAGCGTTGTTTATGCGTGTGTAGGTCGGTGTTTTTGCGTGCGTAGGTCGGTGTTGTTTATGTGTGCGTAGGTCGGTGTTTATGCGTGCGTAGGTCGGTGTTGTTTATGTGTGCGTAGGTCGGTGTCTTTTATGCGTGCGTAGGTCGGTGTTGTTTATGCGTGCGTAGGTCGGTGTCTTTTATGCGTGCGTAGGTCGGTGTCTTTTATGCGTGCGTAGGTCGGTGTCTTTTATGCGTGCGTACGTGGGTGTTGTTTATGTGTGTGTAGGTCTGTGTTTTTTATGCGTGCGTAGGTCGGTGTTTTTTATGCGTGCGTAGGTCGGTGTTTATGCGTGCGAAGGTCGGTGTTGTTTAAGCGTGCGTAGGTCGGTGTTGTTTATGCGTGCGTAGGTCGGTGTTGTTTATGCGTGCGTAGGTCGGTGTTTGTTTATGTGTGTGTAGGTCAGTGTTGTTTATGTGTGTGTAGGTCAGTGTTGTTTATGTGTGCGTAGGTCGGTGTTGTTTATGCGTGCGTAGGTCGGTGTCTTTTATGCGTGCGTAGGTCGGTGTCTTTTATGCGTGCGTAGGTCGGTGTCTTTTATGCGTGTGTAGGTCGGTGTTGTTTATGCGTGCGTAGGTCGGTGTCGTTTATGCGTGCGTAGGTCGGTGTTGTTTATGCGTGCGTAGGTCGGTGTCGTTTATGCGTGCGTAGGTCGGTGTTGTTTATGCGTGTGTAGGTCGGTGTTGTTTATGTGTGTGTAGGTCAGTGTTGTTTGTGTGTGTAGGTCAGTGTTGTTTACGTGTGTGTAGGTCAGTGTTGTTTACGTGTGTGTAGATCAGTGTTGTTTATGCGTGTGTAGGTCAGTGTTGTTTACGTGTGTGTAGGTCAGTGTTGTTTATGTGTGCGTAGGTCGGTGTCTTTTATGCGTGCGTAGGTCGGTGTTGTTTATGCGTGCGTAGGTCGGGTTGTTTATGTGTGTGTAGGTCAGTGTTTTTTATGCGTGCGTAGGTCGGTGTTTTTTATGCGTGCGTAGGTCGGTGTTTTTTATGCGTGCGTAGGTCGGTGTTGTTTATGTGTGCGTAGGTCGGTGTTGTTTATGCGTGCGTAGGTCGGTGTTGTTTATGCGTGCGTAGGTCGGTGTTGTTTATGTGTGCGTAGGTCGGTGTTGTTTATGCGTGCGTAGGTCGGTGTTGTTTATGCGTGCGTAGGTCGGTGTTGTTTATGCGTGTGTAGGTCGGTGTTTTTTATGTGTGTGTAGGTCGGTGTTGTTTATGTGCGCGTAGGTCAGTGTTGTTTATGCATTGACACTGATAAATGAATAAATAAACTAAATTTCACCTCAATTTCAGTCCCTCAGTTTTAGAGTTAACCTTAAATTTCCCTCTCTCATCTTATTGGTTTGGTGTGGAGACAAAGATAACCACTCTAGGAGGAGTCTAACCGACAACCTCCTCACTGAGAGGAGACAGGACAACCACTCTGCCACTGTAACAGGGAGGACAGTGTGACCTGTCCACACTTATGTAACCTGTATTAAATAACTGAGTAGAGGACAGATGTAGACGTCCTCAGATGTAGAGGACACACTGAGGATACATTTACAAAATAAAAAGGTAAACTTAAATTAAATCTTTTGTTCTCGTCATTTACAAGGGAATTTTAAAGGGGAAGAATGTGATTTATTGGAGGTAAAATGGTCACTGCTGTAGACCTAATACCTGATGAGACGTCCCCTTTAATCGAGTCATGCATGTGAATAAATCAACAAGAAATCTACAGTGAATAGCTGTCTGGAATAAAATTCAGTCGCAAGTACAATTATACTGTTTTTCCTTTGTCGAACATCTCAACTTTAAGGCCAAAATGAGTAAAAAACTTATCTTAGTCCACGGAGACAAAGCAATAGGCTTGATTTTTTAGCAATGAAATCATTAAATAAGTAATTGAATGAATGAATGATAGATAAATGTAATGCCGTAGTGTGGAACATTCCGGGCAAAGCAATAACTTCTCCATAAGATAAACTTTAAAGGTCCCATATTACAGAAAACTGAGATTAAAGTCATGTTATAATGTTATTACCTTCACAAAACATACCTGGAGTTGTGTTTTGTTTCATTCACACGTTTGGAGATTTAGACAGACAAATAATAAAGGATTACTCAAAGTTCAAAACGCTTTGTTCCACCTTGTGATGTCATGTAGTGGTAGTTTTTAAGGTAACAGATTCCTTTGACTTTTAGTTCAGTGGATTGGCCATTTCAGGGCTAAAATTGTCCAAATGACTTTAGTGAAGGTGTATGGAGTTTAAAAAAACAATGGAGCACTTCCTGTGTTGCCACATGACATCACAAAGTGGACATCACAAAGTGTTTTCGGTTTGAAGTCAGGATTTGTGTGTTAAACGAAACAAAACACAACTCCAGGTCTGTTTGTGATGAGGAGATTACATTATAACAGAGATCAGAAAATATTCTAATATGGGCCCTTTAAATATAAACTTGCTGGATTCTGAGCAGGATCACAGTTTATCCAGGGGTTTTCGAATGAACAAACATTAGGATGTTGGCTTAGAGATTTTGCAATTTCAAACAAAATACCATAAATACCATACCGGATGAGCGGCGAAACGTTTTCAACCAAACAAACTTTGTCCAGTTGACAAATTGAACTTCTCCTTTGATCAAAATACCATAAAGTTTGGATGGGAAAAGAGTCTGAAAGCTGAAGCCCATGAATAGACAGTGTGTGGTCACGTTGTTTCTCATTTGCATATTATAGATTTAGGGCATTTTCACATATCGTCTCCTTTAAGTGACCTGGACTCAGTCCTCTGTAAGTGGACCAAAAGTGAGTCAACAGAAAAACTCGTTCGTTTTGTGTTCAGATTGTGAGTTTATTACAAAGAGGACCGGGTTCTCTTTCTGGTCCACTTGAGCTTTGATGGGGCCCCAGAGCTCCAGGTCCTCTAGAGCTCCAGGTCCTCTAGAGCTCCAGGTCCTCTAGAGCTCCAGGTCCTCTAGGGCTCCAGGTCCTCTAGAGCGCCAGGTCCTCTAGGGCTCCAGGTCCTCTAGAGCTCCAGGTCCTCTAGGGCTCCAGGTCCTCTAGAGCGCCAGGTCCTCTAGAGCGCCAGGTCCTCTAGGGCTCCAGGTCCTCTAGGGCTCCAGGTCCTCTAGGGCTCCAGGTCCTCTAGAGCGCCAGGTCCTCTAGAGCGCCAGGTCCTCTAGAGCGCCAGGTCCTCTAGGGCTCCAGGTCCTCTAGGTCCTCTAGAGCTCCACGTCCTCTAGAGCTCCTGTTCCTCTAGAGCTCCAGTTCCTCTAGAGCTCCAGGTCCTCTAGGGCTCCAGGTCCTCTAGAGCTCCAGGTCCTCTAGAGCTCCAAGTCCTTTAAAGCTCCAGGTTCTCTAGAGCTCCAGGTCCTCTAGAGCTCCAAGTCCTTTAAAGCTCCAGGTTCTCTAGAGCTCCAGGTCTTCTAGAGCTCCAGGTCCTCTAGAGCTCCAGGTCCTCTAGAGCTCCAGGTCTTCTAGAGCTCCAGGTCTTCTAGAGCTCTCCCCAATGCATGTAATTCTGGGTACACTGGGAATTCTGGGTAATTGTCACTTGAAACAAAATGGCTGCTGCAGCGCTTGTCCTCCTGTGTTTTTATCGCAGTTTTGATCTTTATTTTTTGTATTTGTGTTGGCATAGCCACGACAGCGACCACGGCCCGCCACGTTTACAGCCGAGTGTTCCTGGTTACAGTCAGGTGACATATCTACGGCAAACGAAGGAGGAAAAAGACAAAGAGAACGTGGTGCACTTTGTGTTCACAATGCGCAGATTAGGTGAACCGTACCACTGACTTTAGCGAACCATACTGAGAGCGTCCTGAGAAAGGTCTCAGTACGGTTTGTTTCAGAGGGTCTGGGTGAGGTTGGAGCGTTCACGTATGAGCAAAAAAATGCTGAGTCATCAGTCTGAGTTCGTTTAAATGGCTGAAAGGGACAAATAGACTTAAACTTACTGGAGTTGAGCAGGATCATGGCCTTGAGGCACACATACTCTTCTCTCTGGAGCTTCAGCTCTCTGAACCTGGAGGTGGCAGCCAAGAGCATGTCAAAGATCTCCATGATGCCCTCCACACACTGGCCTTCATCTCTGTGAATGAAACGTATACAAATACATTTAACAAGAAAATGTGAAATAACAAAACAGAAAACAGTGATCCCTCCACACACAGACATACACAAAACATACATTTAGCATTAGCGTTTAGCAAGTGTACCTGACCAGCCAGAAGCACAAAACTTTACAGAGGAGTGGATCTGGAGCTGTGTCCTGTCTCTGATTTCAGAGGGAGAAGCATGCTTTGTTTACATCCAAAACAAACATGGCTGCTTAGGTGTAAAAAAGGAGAAAAATACAGAAAAAGAACTGAGAAACAGGAACAGAATCAACAAAGCGCCACACTATCTCAGGTAAAATAAGCTACCGTAATTTCCGGACTATTGAGCGCACCTGAATATAAGCCTCATCAACTATATTTTAAAGGAAAAGTAACGTTTTTTTACAATCTGAGCCTTCTTTCGGCAATAAAACAAGTAGTTTTACTCACCCATAGCAGTTTGGAGTCATTTTGAGCAGTTTCGTAGAAGTTATGTTGTAGCGTATCCGTTAACTTGAGTGCTCGGGGCATTACTTTGCGGTCTCCAAATAACACAAACTTTAGCACTTTTCAAATAATAGAAGCCCGAGATCATAATCTACGATTTCGTTTGAAGCAAAAGTGGCCTGTAATCCGAGATTTAGCCATAGTTTCGAGTAGATGAGGAGGCCAGTGCGCATGTGCGGACTGTGCTCTCAGCTCCCGGGACCCAAACATGAAACGCAAAGCTGTAAACTATGGATAAATCTCGGATTACAGGCCACTTTTGCTTCAAACGAAATCGTAGACTAAGACATTGAGCTTCTATGATTTGAAAAGTGCTAAAGTTTGTGTTATTTGGAGCCCGCATGGGGCATATTACATGCTTGGGGAATATATTATATGCCCCGAGCTATGGCTAGAAGTTGCGCTAGGCCAGTGCTTCTCAATTATTTTCTGTGACGCTCCCCTAGGAAGAAGAAAAAATTTCACGCCCCCCTTCCTGCGCGCGACTATAAATAGTATTATTTGTCTAGAAAATTGTTATTAGAACACCATTGTATCCTTTTATTAACATTATAAACAAAAAAAGAAAGAAACTTGCAACAAAGACTGCACTGAGGACTCAAATATGAATGTGTTTTTAATGCAGCTTTGCGCACATTTGTTTACGTTTTACAGAAATGAAACTTAAAACCACCTCATTTGCATAAGCTAAAAGCACTGAAAAAAAAACGCTCTCTCCTTGTGCCACTGATGCGTCAGCTTCTGTCGGACTAAAGGACACGACTCAGTGGAATATACGTGTTTTTTCTGTGACAGAGGATGTTAATGGTGAGACTGTGCGTAAATCGCATGTGAGAACGCCACTGCCAACTACTGTTGTTGATGTGCAATTACACTTAGTTCTAGTACAGTACAGCAAAAAAACATGTTTCCCAGGGTCATACGCGCCCCCCCTGGCATCACGCCACGCCCCCCCAGGGGGGCCCGCCCCACTATTTGAAAAGCACTGCGCTAGGCTAACCTCAAATCTAAAACATCTCTGGAAGTGCTCCATATGACACCAAAGTGCTATGGGTGAGTAAAACAACTTGTTTTATTACCGAAATAAGGCTCAAATTGTTAAAAAAAAAAAAAACAACGTTACTTTTCCTGTAAAAGAAAAAAAAAAGTACATATATAGGCCATGCTTGGCTATAAGCCGCAGGTGTCCCCATCTGTTTTATTTCCTCTGAAAGCTTTTGTCGTCTTTTTGCGTCACGCTGCCATCGCCGGTGCCTCGCCATCGACTCACTATGTGTGTTTTGGTTCATTTTGTTTTGTTGCTGATTTCGCTTCCCTCTGCTCCAGGAGACTGATCCAGGTCTCATCCTCACCTGTGTTTTTTATAATAACCTTAAAACCCTGAAATCCTGTTTCCGGTCCACAGAGCTGCGTTCAGGGACAAACCTTCACCACATCCTGGACACAAATCCTCCAAATCAACACAGACACTGGACTGCACCTGGAAGGAGCGCTGTTCCTGAAATCTAACCAGGAAGACTCCAAAACCCTCAGTCAGCCAATCACAGCCTGCTCTTTGACTCTCAATCATCTCTCAAGACAATCATCTCTCTTTATAAAATTATACCATTTATAGAATTATGCCTTATTTGACACCAGCCTCTTGCTATTTTGCTATTTATTTAGAATTTATTATTGCCATTTTCTCTTTTGTTATTATAATTTATTGTGACGTGTGAGCTACTGCGTCCAAGTAACAGTATGGTAAGTATTGCGATATTGATCCAATACTATACTAGTATAATAGAGTTTTGTATTAAAGCCCCAGTGTGTAGGATTTGTGGCGCATAGGTGGATGGTGCTATTGCACTTTCTGTTATAGCTACAGCAGACCTCAAGGGTCCCGTGCACCGCTACTGTAATAAAACGCGGTCCTGTTTTTTTTTTTTTTTTCTTTTCTCATGAAAACACACATTCCCGATCAGTCTCCTCTTTTTGAATATGCAATTAATTTCCCTGCACAACAATCACTCCCCGAGCACATGGGGCTTTTATATGGAAAAGCACAAAACGAGGTTAGCTTATCTTAGAATGCTTTGCACAGGTCAAACTCTGTATTTCACCATAAACTTGCTCTCAATTTGTCCGTAAGGATCCAGCGAATAAAATCCAGTAAAACAATTTAGTCTAAAACACGTGTTGGATCCATTACGACGTCTGATCCGGCAGCATGCTTGTGTTATTTACCCAAAACCACGAGCCTTGCTGAAGGCGGAGCCCAAATGTCCTTCTGCGGCTCTCGTATTCAAAATGGCTGCCTCTGCATGGGGAAGATCCCCCTTTTATGTGACTATATCTAAGTCCAAAAGAATACTTTGATTTCATGATGGAAGTGAAAAGGCTTGGAAAACAATGTATTTTTGAATGGGTATCTTCAATTTCAGTAATTAACGGGTAAAAATCTTACACACTGTCCCTTTAAAGGAAAAGTAATGTTTTTTTTTTACAATTTGAGCCTTATTTCGGTAATAAAACAAGTTGTTTTACTCACCCATAGCACTTTGGTGTCATATGGAGCACTAACAGAGATGTTTTAAGATTTGCGGTTAGCCTAGCGCGACTTCTAGCCATAGCTCGGGGCATATTCCCCAAGCATGTAATATGCCCCATGCGGGCTCCAAATAACACAAACTTTAGCACTTTTCAAATCATAGAAGCCCGATGTCTTAGTCTACGATTTCGTTTGAAGCAAAAGTGGCCTGTAATCTGAGATTTATCCATAGTTTACAGCTTTGTGTTTCATGTTTGGGTCCCGGGAGCTGAGAGCACAGTCCGCACATGCGCACTGGCCTCCTCATCTACTCGAAACTATGGCTAAATCTCGGATTACAGGCCACTTTTGACCACACGAAATCGTAGGCTAAGACATCAGGCTTCTATGATTTGAAAAGTGCTAAAGTTTGTGTTATTTGGAGACCGCAAAGTAATGCCCCGAGAACTCACGTTAACGGATACGCTACAACATAACTTCTACGAAACTGCTCAAAATGACACCAAACTGCTATGGGTGAGTAAAACTACTTGTTTTATTGCCGAAAGAAGGCTCAGATTGTAAAAAAAAACGTTACTTTTCCTTTAAAATGCATCAAAACTTCAACAACAAAACATACATTTCTTTATACATTATTAATCAGAGAATCAATCCATGTGTTTCAGCTTCCTGTTATATGGTTCCATTTTGAGGACAGGTGACCATTAAAAAGACATAATATTTAGTTTTAATTTGTTTATCGCTATGGCAACCGTTACAACTTTTCATCATGCTGAACCCTATGGACACTGTTTGATGCCTCGGTCAGATATATTGATTTCTGGTATCGCCCAGTGGGAACTGAACCAGGGACCTTGCTGTTGTTGTGAGTGAGGAGGGCTAACCACTTTGCCGCCTCCTCTGTGGTGTGTATTTCAGCCCTGGTACAGTCCGTTATTGAGCTCAAAGGTTGCAGAGCATAAATAACAGATATGTCGAGTCTTCTATCTGTGAGTTTCAAGGACTCAGCTTTTATCGTTGGTTTGTGGTTACCGACGGCAACAGCACTCACTCCAGCTCCACACGCACATGCCGGGTTTAGCTTTCGGATGACGTCACCACATTCGCAGGCCTGTATTAAAGTACTTTCCATGCGCACAAAGTATGTACAGACATATTATATAAGCAGATCTGGAGGTCAGGACAAGCTGTGTTCTGTCTAGATAGAATAATAAAGCTAATCAATCAATCTATCTATCTACCTGTCTTTTAAAATGCAAATATATTGCCTATACAGTGGTACCTCACCTTATGAAATTAATTCGTTCCAGAAGTGGTTTCGTAACATGAATTTTTCGTAAGTTGAGTAGATATTTCAATGGAAAAAGCCTGATTCGTTCCAAGGCCCCGTTCCAGGTTTTTTTTTTATAGTGTAACATTGTGTTCTGCGTAGAGACTGTAGACCCAGGACTAAACGTGGACTAAACCAGGTCTAAACAAGGTCTATACCTGGACTGGACCAGGACTAAACCTGGACTAAACCAGGACTAGACCAGGTGGATTAAAGCGCCGCGTGCAGGTCTATTTCCTGGTTTCGTGCTAGCTCTGCTATTAGCAGCAGCACCGGTGTACCTCACGAGTCACGGCTGAGGCGAGCAGCGACTGCGTGCATGGGGGGAAGGGGGAGGGCGGACACGTGCGTGATAGTGCAGCATGACCCGGCGCGGGGCTGCGAGCACGAGACCCATGCTCAAACCGTGCCTCCTCTAAACCAGGTCTAAACCAGGATTAAACCAGGATTAAAGCGCCGCGTGCTGGTCTATTTCCTGGTTTGGTGCTAGCTCTGCCGGTGTACCTCACGAGTCACGGCTGAGGCGAGCAGCGAGGAGGGGAGGGGATGTGCCTCCCCTCGGGACGGCACGCAGTCCGAGCGCATGAACGAACGCAGGCAAGAGCCGCGGTGGTTTAATCCTGGTTTAATCCTGGTTTAGACCTGGTTTAGACCTGGTTTAGACCTGGTTTAGAGGAGGCACGGTTTGAGCACGGGTCTCGTGCTCGCAGCCCCGCGCCGCCCTCCCCCTTCCCCCCACACTTCACTATTAATACATTTTGTTGAAAATCTATGAAAGTTTGAGTGTTTAAACGAGAGAGAAATGTGAGAAAAGTTTAAATCCAGTCTGAGAAAAGCGTATAATGTGTGTGGCTGAGCGCGCATTATTTGAATTTTTGAGATTTCGCGTTTCGTAACTTGAATTTTCTTTTGTATCTAGAGACCAAAATTTAACGTGAAGGCGTTTCGTAACTTGGAATTTTCGTTTGTTGGGTCTTTCGTAAGGTGAGGTACCACTGTACATGGAAAATCAAATCTTGGTGATCTTTCGTGTGGTGCTGGTGTTGGTACCTGTTGAGTTTGAAGTCCGGGGAGAAGATGAGTTTTCCTGGGTGGTCCACAGATCTCCACATGAGTCCTAACATGAGGATCTCCAGCCAGCAGCACTTCAGCAGGTGGATCTGGTCTGACAGGCTCAGCTCCACGAAGCCTGAGGAGCACAAGGGAGAAGGTTGGATTATAATTTTCACTTAGTTTGGGAGGATAAAATCTTCTAGCTGCAAAGGAAGGAGCTAAGAGATGGTCAGGAGTGTCTAGTAATCCAACATTACAGATAAAACTTTGTAGCTATAAAAAACTCTCCAGAACATTCTTGGAGATGTGATTGTTTAGCCTGCAAGTTCCAAAGCACGGCATTAAACTCCTCTTTCTTGCCTCTGGTCAATTATAGTTTTTATTGCTCAAAAATATCTTGAAACACATGCATTTTTCATACTGCAAGTGGGCTCTCCTCTCAGCAGATCTGACCTGTAACTTGGCTTGGTGGCATCACCTGCTCATCCATGGAAGATGAGTTCAATGCCACACTGTGGGACATTCCAGGCAAAGTAATAAGATGGAGGCATGGAGGCTTCCACCAAAAAAAACTCAACTACCATTTCACATTATTTTAAAGGAAAATTTACATTTTTTTACAATCTGAGCCTTCTTTCGGTAATAAAACAAGTAGTTTTACTCACCCATAGCAGTTTGGTGTCAATTGGAGCAGTATCGCAGAACTTATGTTGAGCCGTTCTGTTCTACTAATGATCCCGTATCCGTTAGCGTGAGTGCTCGGGGCATTACTTTGCGGTCTCCAAATAACACAAACTTTAGCACTTTTCAAATCACAGAAGATCGCTGTGTCAGCGTAGACTTTTAGTGGATTCCAAAACGGCCTGAAACCCGATATGCAGCTATAGTTTCATTTGATGACGTCATCAGAGAGGACAGTGCGCATCCATGAACTCAGCTGTTTTGTAAACACCGCTAGTCCGAAAGAAGCTAACACCGCTCTGAACTTTACTTTTCTGTTGCGATATCGGGTTTCAGGCCGTTTTGGAATCTACTAAAAGTCTACCCTGACACAGCGATCTTCTGTGATTTGAAAAGTGCTAAAGTTTGTGTTATTTGGACACCGCAAATCAGTGCCCCGAGCACTCACGCTAACGGATACAGGATCATTAGTAGAACAGAACGGCTCAACATAAGTTCTGCGATACTGCTCCAATTGACACCAAACTGCTATGGGTGAGTAAAACTACTTGTTTTATTGCCGAAAGAAGGCTCAGATTGTAAAAAAAACGTTGATTTTCCTTTAGAATCGTCTGTTACGTTTGGGAAATCCTGTGGAAAAAAATGTGGATTAAAACAATGAAACAAGACCAGGTAGTCCTAAAATAAGTACACGTCCAAACACATTTCTAATATTAGCCTGGCTGTTTCCTACTAAGTGCTGTTGAATGCTTCTCCTAGCTTTAAACCAAACCAGAACCACTAATCGCAATCCACTCAACAGTTTTCACCCAGTTTCAGCCGCAGTTTAAGACCCACCCTTTTACTTTTCATTCATTCATTCATTCTTTCTTTCTTGCCTGAGAGCACTGAATGGGCTGTTACAATGGATTTGGTATAAAAGGTCTGAATGAAAAGGGCTTAAAGACATTGAAACTCAATGGTTTTTATGAAACGGCAACAAAACACTACAGGAAGTCAAATTGTTCAGTATTAAAGATCCCATGACATGGTACTTCTTGATGCTTTCATATGGCTCCTTAATGGTTCCCTAATACTGTAAATGAATCCTTCTTCAAAATCAACACTCAGTGCATGAGAAACAGAGATAAGATGAGAAAGAGTCATAAATATCTCTCTCAAACACTTTATTCTGGGCGTTGTTGCTTGAATGCAAATGAGGAGAAAACAGATGGCAAATAGTAGAGGGTGGGGGTGTGGCCAAACTCTCCGCTCAGAGCTCAGAGCCCACAGCTGATCCATTTCCTTGTTTTTGCACGGGGGGAGAGATTTGAAGCGTTCCATTGAAAAATAAACACATTTCCACAGAAAATAAAATTAAACCACTGCTGTTCAAAGGTCCAGAGGCTCAGATAAAGGACTTCCGAGCCTAGAAACACTCGGACGTGCCTCCAGGCAAATTAAAAAACGCATTTCGCATTGCCTAGCGCATTCGCAGTCCAAACTCTCTGGGCGTGATTTACAGAGACGCTGAGTACAGACAGACGGGGGTGGAACTGCATTTGCATTTCTTTTTTCGATCTGACGTCAATAAGGTGCCTTGTTCAAAATCGCCCGTTTGAGCTCCGATTTTTTGTAACGCAGAAAAGGATCGCAAATGCTCAGTTTAGACATTTCACAACTTTTAACCATGGGGGGGGGGGGGGGCTAAACAGGGTAGGGGAGCTCACATTAACGTTCAAAAACCTCAGAAAGTGAAAATTTCATGCCATGGGACCTTTAAAGTAATTATTCTATGTAAAGAGGTGGCCAAAGGCATCAGCTGAGTTAAAAAGAGAAGTATTATAGTGGTGGACATGGTAGATATGTGAACACAAGACGATTTAGCTAATACAGTGGTACCTCACCTTACGAAATTAATTCGTTCCAGAAGTGGTTTCGTAACGTGAATTTTTCTTAAGTTGAGTAGCTATTTCAATGGAAAAGGCCTGATCCGTTCCAAGGTTTTTTTTTATCGTGTAACATTGTGTTCTGCTTCCTGATTGGCTAAGAGACTGTAGACCCAGGACTAAACCTGGACTGGACCTGGACTAAACCAGGACCGGACCAGGTCCAGACCCGGACCAAACCGGGACCAGACCAGGATTAAATCACCCCGCGCCTGCGCTCTCCAGCGGGTGCTCGACCCCGAGGGGGAGGCACGGCCCAGGGGCCACGGCTCCATCCCGCGCCGTGTCGACGTCGCTTTTTGATCCTTCGATGTCGGCTCTTCCTCTTGTGAAGCAGAATTCACCAAGCGTTGGATTGTTCACTCACTAATAGGGAACGTGAGCGGGGTTTAGACCATCGTGAGACAGGAGAGTTTTACCCACTGATGATGTGTTGTTGATAATAATCCTGTGTCTCTGCTCCCCTCGCACGTTCGGCGCTATATTGAGCCGTGCCCCCCCCACGCTTCACTATCAACACATTCCATTGAAAATCTATGAAAGTTCAAGTGTTCAAACGAGAGAAAAGCGAGAAAAGCCCAACTCCAGTCTGAGAAAAGCGTAGAATGTGTGTGGTGAGGCATTTACAGTCCTAAAACATGTAGAACAATTGCAAAATACAAAGTTGTCCTATCTCGTGGACCTCTCCCACCGCGGGCCACCTCTGGAACCTAACCCCGTGTGTGTTGATAAAGTGTATTTACGTTTTAGAGCGTGCATCTGAGCGCGCATTAATTGAATTTTTGAGATTTCACGTTTCGTAACTTGAATTTTCTTTCGTATCTAGAGACCAAAATTTAACGTGAAGGCGTTTCGTAACTTGGATTTTTCGTTTGTGGAGTCTTTCGTAAGGTGAGGTACCACTGTATAATGTAACGCTGGAGTTTAGACCTCTACAAACAGGTTCTGAAATGCATGGGATTCTTGATTTAGTTTAAAGTTTACATTTCAGGCTTCAGTCAAAAAATTATGTGAACTTTTCTGGGTCTGACACCTGCTGGTCTCCATGGAAACCTCTTTATGGTTAGCAGTACAATCCTACACAAGGCTCAGCCAACAAACCTGATGGGAATGTGCAGTAGTTCCATTACTGTGTGGTGATAGCGCTCTAAAGGGAAGGGAGACTCCGAGCGAATTAAACATGTTAAAAAGGTGTTTTCAGTGGATATAATACTTTCAAAACAATAAAAGGGAAACATAGTAATCTAAATAATGTTGTTTTAGCAGTAAATAAAAATAACCTCTCTTTTAAAAGTAAAAATGTGATGTTTTTTCCAGGTTGTGGTGGAGTTTTTAAGCGTGAGTGAACTTGCTCTGGCCTGTCAGCTCCTTCTCAGCAGCTCTGAGCCTTTATCAGAAACACAAAAGAACAAGTGCAGAAAAACAGCAGCTTTTGTGGTCGTCACATTAACACCTGAGAAGGAGGCACCTGCTGAGGACAGAGGAGAGAGGGAGGGAGGAGAGGACACAGAGGAGAGAGGGAGAGGGAGGGAGAGAGGAGAGGACAAGAGGAGAGAGAGAGGGAAGGAGGAGAGGACAGAGGAGAGAGGGAGGGAGGGAGGGAGGAGAGGACAAGAGGAGAGAGAGAGGGGGAGGGAGTGAGAGGACACAGAGGAGAGAGGGAGGGAGGAGAGGACAAGAGAGAGAGAGAGAGGGAGAGGGAGAGAGGAGAGGGCAAGAGGAGAGAGAGAGAGAGAGGGAGGGAGGGAGGAGAGGGCAAGAGGAGAGAGAGAGAGGGAGGGAGGAGAGGACAAGAGGAGAGAGGGAGGGAGAGGGAGAGAGGAGAGGGCAAGAGGAGAGAGAGAGAGAGGGAGGGAGGGAGGAGAGGACACAGAGGAGAGAGGGAGTGAGAGGACACAGAGGAGAGAGGGAGGGAGGGAGGGAGGACAAGAGGAGAGAGGGAGGGGGAGGGAGGAGAGGACAAGAGGAGAGAGAGAGAGGGAGGGAGGAGAGGAGAGGACAAGAGGAGAGAGGGAGGGAGGGAGGAGAGGACACAGAGGAGAGAGGGAGAGGGAGGGAGAGAGGAGAGGACAAGAGGAGAGAGAGAGAGGGAGGGAGGAGAGGACACAGAGGAGAGAGGGAGAGGGAGGGAGAGAGGAGAGGACAAGAGGAGAGAGGGAGGGAGGGAGGAGAGGACAAGAGGAGAGAGGGAGGGAGGGAGGGAGAACAAGAGGAGAGAGGGAGGGGGAGGGAGGAGAGGACAAGAGGAGAGAGAGAGAGGGAGGGAGGAGAGGACAGAGGAGAGAGAGAGAGGGAGGGAGAGAGGAGAGGACAAGAGGAGAGAGAGAGGGGGAGGGAGGAGAGGACACAGAGGAGAGAGAGAGGGGGGAGGGAGAGAGGAGAGAGGGGAGGACAAGAGGAGAGAGGGAGGGAGGGAGGGAGAGAGGAGAGAGGGGAGGACAAGAGGAGAGAGAGAGGGAGGGAGGAGAGGACAAGAGGAGAGAGAGAGGGGGAGGGAGTGAGGAGAGAGGAGAGGACAAGAGGAGAGAGAGAGGGGAGGGAGTGAGGAGAGAGGAGAGGACAAGAGGAGAGAGAGAGAGGGAGGGAGGAGAGGACACAGAGGAGAGAGAGAGAGAGGGGGAGGGAGAGAGGAGAGAGGGGAGGACAAGAGGAGAGAGGGAGGGAGGGAGGAAGAGAGGAGAGAGGGGAGGACAAGAGGAGAGAGAGAGAGGGAGGGAGGAGAGGACAAGAGGAGAGAGAGAGGGAGGGAGGAGAGGACAAGAGGAGAGAGAGAGGGAAGGAGGAGAGGACACAGAGGAAAAGAGAGAGAGAGAGAGAGGGAGGGAGGGAGAGGACACAGAGAGAGAGAGAGAGAGAGGGAGGGAGGAGAGGACACAGAGGAGAGAGGGAGGGAGGGAGGAGAGGACAAGAGGAGAGAGAGAGAGGGAGGGGGAGAGAGGAGAGAGGAGAGGACAAGAGGAGAGAGAGAGAGGGGGAGGGAGGAGAGGAGGAGAGAGGAGAGGACAAGAGGAGAGAGAGAGAGAGGGAGGGAGGAGAGGACACAGAGGAGAGAGGGAGAGGGAGGAGAGGACACAGAGGAGAGAGGAGAGGACAAGAGGAGAGAGAGAGAGGGAGGGAGGAGAGGACACAGAGGAGAGAGAGAGAGGGAGGAGAGGACACAGAGGAGAGAGGGAGGGAAGGAGAGAGGAGAGGACAAGAGGAGAGAGAGAGGGGGGGAGGGAGTGAGAGGAGAAAGAGAAAAGGTGAGATATGAAGAGAGGGGGAGAGAGAGCGAGAGAGGGAGGGAAAGAGAAAGAGGGGAGATACCTGCTGAGGACAAAGAGGAGAGAGGATAAGACAAGAGAGAGGAGAAAGAAGGAGCAATGCTGAGGGCAGCACGAGAGAGAGAGAGAGAGAGAGAGAAGGAAAAACATTAAGAGAAAGATGGAGAGAGGGAGAAAAATGGAGGAACATGCACTAGAGAGAGAAGAACGAAGAGCGGAAGAGAGAGAGAGAATAAAGTAAGTGCAGTAACCTGTGGCCTGTACGGTTTCAGTGCGTCATGTTCATGTGTTCATGTGTGTGGAGTTCACCTGGGATCTTCTTGGCCCAGCTGATCATTAGCACCAGCTCTTTATCTGCCAGGTTGGTGAGGGACATCATCATGCTGCTCTCAGTGAAAGGCTTCTTCAGCTCCTCCATCAGGTAGATCTGAGGAGGCTCTGCTTCCATGATCCTGGAGATGAACTGCTCAGGCGTGAGTGCGAGGCATGGGCTGTGGGGGGCGCTGCTGTGGCTGTGGGACGACTGAGAGACAGAAGAGCACAGAGTTAGACAAGAACAGAGTGTAAAAGTATGAGGGACGCTCCTGTGAACCCCCAGTTTGAGTGAGGACCACAGATGGACACAGTCAACGCCCTCGCCTGTCGCCTCTGTAACTGTGGCTCCCAGACTCGTCATTTTGGTCTTGAAATTAACATTTTAACCTTCTCTGCATCATCCTGGGGTTTTTACTCAACTATTTTGTCTCTAAATCAAGATATGAACATTAAAGATGCACTGTGTAACTGTCTGGTGGAGGTTCCGTCACCATGAAGATGTTGTTGTTTTGCCTTGCATTTTTCACAGTATGATATTAAGAAGAAGAAGACTGACTTTATTGATCTCACACTGGAGAAATTCTTCTCTGCATTTGACCCATCCTGTTATTAGGAGCAGCACATTACTGCACCCGGGGACCATCTCCATGATCTTCTTGCTTCGGTTTGGTCAGGACCTCAGCTGGAGGATTTTACCTGGAGCATGTTTTGGGTTGATGGGGGAAGCCGGAGTGCCCGGAGGAAACCCACCCAGACACAGGGAGAACATGCAAACTCCACACAGAAAGGCCCGGGCGACCCGAATGTTACTTATCTATTTACGTGGAGACAAGCACCAAGCCAATTTACAGGATTTGCAGAGAGGTGGGCCAGCTTATAGTAGAAAGCAAAACAGCTAAAACAGACTGAGTAATAAGCAAATTTAATGTCATACTGTTCCAAGTAAGGTAACGACAAGCCAGGTGCTGGACTCTTACCAGAAAACACAGTACAGTAATCCCTCGCTCCATCGCGGTTCACTGTTCGCGGCCTCGCTGTTTGTTTTTTTTTATAGTGTAACATTATGTTCTGCGTCCTGATTGGCTAAGAGACTGTAGACCTTTGCAGATTGATAGATGGGGGACGCGGGGGGACCGGGCCTTGGCCAGGTCGCCATTGTAAATGAGAACTGGTTCTCAATTGGTTTACCTGGATAAATAAAGGTTAAATAAATAAATAAAAAACCGGGACTGGACCAGGACCAGACCGGGACTAGACCAGAACTAAACCAGGTCTAAACCTGGACTGGACCTGGACTAAACCAGGACTGGACCAGTTCTAAACCAGGATTAAACCACCATGTGCTGCTCTTTGCTGGTTTTGTGCGGCTGGTTTGTGGCTCGGGCTGAGAGGACGCGGTCCGGGCGCCGCGGTTCGATCTCGTGCTCACAGCTCCGGTGTACGCGAGGCCTCGCGCCGGTCGTGCTGCTCTGTCACGGATCTGACCATGGTGAGGGGTGCACATGTCACGCACTTCTCCAAGGGGTTGGTGCGCGTCACGTCCAGGGATGTGGCGGTGCTCCTCGCACGTCCGGCGGGGCTCCCGGAGCCGTGTCTCCCCCCACGCTTCACTATTAATACATTTTGTTGAAAATCTATGAAAGTTTGAGTGTTTAAACGAGAGAGAAATGTGAGAAAAGTTTAATTCCAGTCTGAGAAAAGTGTATAATGTGTGTGGTGAGGCATTTACAGCCTTAGAATGTAGAATAATTGTAAAATATAAAGTTGTCCTACTTCGCGGATTTCTCTTATTGCGGGTTATTTCTGGAACCTAACCTCCGCGATAAACGAGGGACCACTGTACACCTTTAATAATAGTCCAATGAGCTGCCCTCTTTCCCCGAGGTCGCTCCTGCTAGAATTAGCGACAAGTTACTGAAGTGCCCCCCTTCCTGTCAAACCAGCGGTGGGGGGGGGGTTAGCTTAGCACAGCCTCACTCCTGATTGGCTCTGGGCTGCACACACCAATTTTCAAATATGGTCCCTCGTTGAAGATTTGCCCCTATATCTGCTGGCCTGGTGAGCTTCATTTGACTGGAGCCGAGCGCTGTGGGTGACGTCACACTCCCTCAGTCCACTTCTATAGACAGTCTGTAGTACTGTTATCGGGGTGTTACCTGGGGCAGGGGGGTGACAGGGGTGAGGGGGGGCTCCAGGCGTAACTGTCTCTGACTCCGACAGGAAAGGCCCACCCGCACCAGGCCCCGCCCCCCGGACAGGTCACCACGGCGATGACGGGAGCCTCTGTAACTGCAACGCTCCCTCCTCACGCCTGCAGTGAACAGAAGAGCTGGAGAACATGTCCACAGAGGTGGTTCTGCTGCAGTTTGACGTTATCACATCTGCTCAGACTCACCACACTTCATCATCCCGACCTCGTAGCACTTGCGCAGCCTGCAGGCCTGACAGCTCTTCCTTCTGTTCTTGTCGATGGTGCACTGGTTTGTGGCTGGGCAGATGTAGTCGTTGTGACCTGGAACAGTCCAATTCACAATGCAAATATGAAACTTTTCTGATGTGGATAAAAGATAACATAGAAATGATACTGGTTTGCCTGAAATGTAGTCACACAATGCTCAAGGACAAATATGCCAGTACCAGAGTTACATTTCATTTATAGAAATTCTTATTTAAAGCCCCAGTGTGTAGGATTCGTGGCGCATAGGTGGATGGTGCTATTGCACTTTCTGTTTTAGCTACGGCAGACCTCGAGGGTCACCCGGGTGCGCGCACCAGCCGCGCGCCGCTACTGTATAAATAAAACGCGGTCCCGTTTAATTTTTTATTTTTTTCTCATGAAAACACACATTCCCGATCATGTACCATGACACTCTACACATCAAATGAAACCTTACGGTCTCCTCTTTTTGACTATGCAATTCAAATGCAATGCATTTCCCTGCACAACAATCACTCCCCGAGCACATGGGGCTTTTATACGGAAAAGCACAAAACGAGGTTAGCTTACCTTAGAATGCTTTGCACAGGTCAAACTCTGTATTTCACCATAAACTTGCTCTCAATTTGTCCGTAAGGATCCAGCGAATAAAATCCAGTAAAACAATTTAGTCCAAAACACGTGTTAGATCCATTACGACGTCTGATCCGGCAGCATGCTTGTGTTGTTTACCCAAAACCACGAGCCTTGCCGAAGGCGGAGCCCAAATGTCCTTCTGCGGCTCTCGTATTCAAAATGGCTGCCTCTGCATGGGGAAGATCCCCCTTTTATGTGACTATATCTAAGTCCAAAAGAATACTTTGATTTCATGATGGAAGTGAAAAGGCTTGGAAAACATTGTATTTTTGAATGGGTATCTTCAATTTCGGTAATTAAAGGGTAAATATCTTACACACTGTCCCTTTAATTTTAACACACTCTAGTTGTTATGGTCACGGACCAGTCTAAGTCTAGGTCTAAGTCCCGTTCTTGTGAGTACCCTGTATACTCCTCTTGAAGGCCTTGTCTAGGTCTAAAGCTACGTTTATACGGCGACGATAAAAACAGAAGACGCAAAAGTGGCGTCTTGTCTTCAATTTTTTAATCCCCGTTTAGACGAGCATTCTCAACAGGAAATGTTTGTTTATACGAAGACGCAAAAGTGGGCGAATTCGATTGAATATGCATGCCAGGCCGCTAATAAAAACACCTACCTTTTTCAGGACACCGACAGCGGCTCTCATCACGGTTGTTTCGCCCTCGATGTCGGGTGGGAGCTCTTCGCTTAATGCAACAAGAGCTTGTTTAGTCATTCTGAAGTTTTCCACCCAAGCCCTGTCAGCAACTAATCCATTCTCAAAATTGTCCCACCACTGACTGGTTCTGCCCGGTCTTGTCCAAACTCGCCTCTGTCGCCTGCGACGTATTGTTATTGTTTTTACCGGCTTGGCGCATCCAGTCAGGTGTACGCGACGTGAACATGTTTTGCGCTTCTTGCCGTTTAGACGGAGACGTGACCCGGGCCGTCTTCAAAACTCCACACTCTGGAAGGAGGCTTCAGATTTTTGCGGTTTCAGAGCCCGACGGCGCAGCCGCCGTTTAAACGAAAGACACTTTCGATAGAATATTTTGTCGTATTCAGTCGCAATCGTCCTCGTCTAAACGGCCCCTTAGTCTTGGTCCAAGTCTAGATTCAGGTCTCATCTGTACCTTGTATGCTCCCCTTGAACAAGGCCTTGCCTAGGTCTTAGTCCAGGTCTTAGTTCTTGTGTGTACCTTGTATAAGAAGGCCAAGTCTTGTCTAGGTCTTGGTCTAAGTTTTGGTCTTAGTCCAGGTCGAGTTCTTGTGTGTACCTTGTATAAGAAGGCCAAGTCTTGTCTAGGTCTTGGTCTAAGTTTTGGTCTTAGTCCAGGTCCAGTTCTTGGTTGTACCTTGTATGCTCCTCTTGAAGAAGGCCTTGTCTAGGTCTTAGTCCAGGTCTTAGTTCTTGTGTGTACCTTGTATAAGAAGGCCAAGTCTTGTCTAAGTTTTGGTCTTAGTCCAGGTCCAGTTCTTGGTTGTACCTTGTATGCTCCTCTTGAAGAAGGCCTTGCAGCCCTCACAGGACCAGACGCCGTAGTGGTATCCAGAGGCGTAGTCGTGACACACGGCGCAGAAGTGCATGTCCGAGCGTAAAGGGGCGGAGCATGAGCTGACCCCCTCTGGCCCTTCCTCCTCCACACGCTTCAGGGTCGTGACCTTTGACCCACAGCCCAGGAGAGCACTGGAACAGAAGAAAAATGTAAATGAGTCACTATAGAAGCGTTTAACATAGATCTGCTCGAGTACATTTGACCCAAAACTGAAATCATGATCATTTCAGACATAAACAGCAAAGTACCAACACTGTCCAGGATAAAAACTGAGAAATCTGAAAAATTAAGATGCTAAATATCAAGTTTATCATTCAAAATAATAGCAAAACCATAAATGATCTGAAAAGAAAGTTGACACCGTAGAGTTCGCAGTGAAATTCTCCAAACAAGGATGTAATGATTCATCTTCCAGTTCACTTTGGTGTGACACTTGAAACTTCAACCACGACATTAGAGTGTAAAACATGATCTGAACGTCGTCATTGAGAGAGTGAAAAATAAATAAAGAGGAGAATAAACGCAATATTGACATTTTAATTCCATATCACCCAAACGTCTGAGTAAAGAGGAGCATCAGGGGGACAAAGTGACATCGCACAAATCAGAAAGAGAAGAGAGAAAGAGAGAGAGAGAGAGGGCGGGGGTTGGATACAGCTACAGGAATGTGATGGATTACAGCTGACAGGAAGAAAGAGAGAGAAGAGGAAGAGGGAGAGAACAGATGACAGAGAGGGAGACGGGGAGAAGGAGAGAGAAGAGAGAAGAGGGGCAGTAAGACAGAAGAGGAAGAGAGAGATGGGGTGAGAGTAACCAAAGAGAAGGAGAAGTCTGAGCAAAATAAATGAGCGTCTGCTTTTCAGAGTGGAAAATTGCACTGTGAGTGAGTGGGTGCTTGCCTCTCCACAGATATGACCTGGAATTTGGACTGGTGGCACTACCGCCATAAAACAAAAGGACTAAAACAAGGAAAAGTGAATGAGGACAATGAGGACTTTGGAAATATTCTCAAACATTTTAGTTTTAGGCTCTTTCAGGGAAAAGGTCATTCTCTTTTAAGGAATATACTCGGGATGCACCTAGAGATCCCTGTATGATCAAATGGAATATCCCAGGTTCTTGACATAATCTTATAAATGCACCAAAATTATTCATTTCATAAACCACGAAAAAGACAAACAACCCTGATATTATAATGTGTTTAATGCAGCTTTGGGCACATTTGTTTATGTTTTACAGAAACAAAACTTAAAACCACATGGGTCATTTGCATAAACTGTAAGTGTCAAAACAAAACAAACAAACAAAAAAACAGCTCACTCCTCGTGCCTGATGGGGTCAGCTTCTGTCGGACTAAAGGAACCACGTTGGCACCACCATGAACCATCTCCACCGTGAACCATCTCCACCGTGAACCATCTCCACCATGAAGATGGTTCATGTCAGATTTTTCAGAGATCATACGTGCGCGGGTCGTACGTGCGCGGGTCATACGTGCGCGGGTCGTACATGCGCGGGTCGTACGTGCGCGGGTCGTACGTGCGCGGGTCGTACGTGCGCGGGTCGTACGTGTGCAGGTCGTCAGTGTTGTATAGTAACGAAGTAATAATACTTCACTACTGTACTTAAAGGGATATGCCACCCCCAGGTCAAATTTGGGCATCTCCCCACAGTCCAGAGACTAAAATAAGTGGTGGAAAGCGTTTTCCTGCTCACCCAGCCATTGTCCGAGTCTGTCGCCACTGACCGCCGCGGTATCTGGTGCTCCTCTGCCTTAGACTGGAGTCTAACGTCGCCAGAGAAAGATTTCGGCCAAAAGGAATTAATTTGCTCGATGCGTTTCCCAATTACTTTGTGTGTAGTGCGCATTCATATCGAGTGCAAATAAATGCGCAAATCAACACGGAGAGCTTGCCTTGGTCATTTTGGGTGGGAACTATTTTCCAGTGCGGAAGAATACAGTCGAATCACGCACCACGTTGTGCAACAGGGGAACTCCCTTCCCGGTGCGTAACTGGGATTCCCCTGGCAGCGTGCTGCGTGATACGGCTGTATTCTTCCGCACTGGAAAATAGTTCCCACCAATCTGAGCCTTATTTCGGTAATAACACAAGTTGTTTTACTCACCCATAGCACTTTGGTGTCATATGGAGCACTTCCAGAGATGTTTTAGATTTGCGGTTAGCCTAGCGCGACTTCTAGCCATAGCTAGTCTAGCCCCGAGCGGGCTCCAAATAGCACAAACTTTAGCACTTTTCAAATCATAGAAGCCCGATATCTTAGTCTACGATTTCGTTTGAAGCAAAAGTGGCCTGTAATCCGAGATTTATCCATAGTTTACAGCTTTGCGTTTCATGTTTGGGTCCCGGGAGCTGAGAGCACAGTCCGCACATGCGCACTGGCGTCCTCATCTACTCGAAACTATGGATAAATCTCGGATTACAGGCCACTTTTGACCACACGAAATCGTAGATTAAGATATCGGGCTTGGTATAGGTGCATCCCTAGAATATAGAAGCGTTACAGCAACCCTAACCCTAACCCAGGATCCTTGGTTCCATGAAGCTGTGATGGATGAGAAGCTCTCAAACATAAAAATGTACCACTTAAGATAAACAGGTCTAAAATAAAACATAAAGAAGGTTTTTAAAGGGCCCATTCTCAACTAGACAAAAGTTAAAAAGAGCTGTTAACTTGAAAACTTCATGACATCACAAGGCATCACAGAGCATTTTGCTCTTTAGAGATGTAGAAAGACTAATAATAAAGGATTAGTGAATGAAACTAAACAACTCCGGGTATGTTTTTGATGAGGTCACAAGAGTCCATCTGGAGTAATATGGGACCTTTAAAGATCCCATGACATGGTACTTCTCGATGTTTTTATATGGCGCCTTAGTGGTTCCCTAATACTGTAAATGAATCCTTCTTCTCCAAAATCAAGCCTTGGTGCATGACAGAGCCTCTAGGAGGCAGCCCTATGGAGAATGTGCCTTTGAACCGTCTATTCTGGGCGTCGCTTGAATGCAAATGAGGAGGACGGCGAAGGGCCAGTGTAGGTGGGTGGGGGTGTGGCCAAACACGGTCACTGTTTCCGGGTTTGGCGCTGGGTTCTGTTTGCCTGGTTTACACAGACCATATCACAGTGATATATGGTCTGGGAGCACCTACTGAATATCTCGTAGTGGAGGTGTGGTTTACGATCGCCAACGGCCGTTTATTGGGCGTTACGAATGTCTATCATTTGGCGTATACGTAGCCCATAGCCAATCATGTCAGTTGTCAGTTCAAACTACAAGTTTCCGTTTGTCACGTAGTACGCGTCACCGTCTTTCCACCCCTCCCCGCTCTCTGATTGGCTCCCAGAATCAGGAGAGCTCGCTTGCCATAGTTGCCAGGCTGTCTTTTAGATCAGAACGAACGAAAGCAGCCTGGGATTTCCCAGGTTAGGGTTCTGTGTGTGTAGCGGAGGAAGAGTGGAGACGGGCGAAGCGATCGTAATAAACTTCTCACTGAAAAGTTTTCAGTATGACCCCGATTCTGATTGAAGTTACAACTCAGCGGTTTGAGCAGTACATCACCGAATGGTTAGTTTGAAATGTTATGTCTGGAAACAACACTTTCATTTGCTTGTTTATGTATACTGTTACGGTTAGCATGTAGCCAGCATAGCCTCTGTTAGCTTTTCATGTTGCTCTGAGGAAGAACATCCATCATGCTATTAAAAACGGAATTTACCAACGCTGGCGAAGTAATATCTTCCTGGAGCCTAATGACTTGACTATGTTTACATGCACTTAATATCCCGAATATAAGGCTTAAAGGAAAAGTAATGTTTTTCTTACAATCTGAGCCTTCTTTCGGCAATAAAACAAGCAGCACCCATAGCAGTTTGGTGTCATTTTGAGCAGTTTCGTAGAAGTTATGTTGTAGCGTATCCGTTAACTTGAGTGCTCGGGGCATTACTTTGCGGTCTCCAAATAACACAAACTTTAGCACTTTTCAAATCATAGAAGCTCGATGTCTTAATCTACGATTTCGTTTGAACCAAAAGTGGCCTGTAATCCAAGATTTAGCCATAGTTTCGAGTAGATGAGGAGGCCAGTGCGCATGTGTGGACTGTGCTCTCAGCTCCCGGGACCCAAACATGAAACGCAAAGCTGTAAACTATGGATAAATCTCGGATTACAGGCCACTTTTGCTTCAAACGAAATCGTAGATTAAGACATCGGGCTTCTATGATTTGAAAAGTGCTAAAGTTTGTGCTATTTGTAGCCCGCACGGGGCATATTACATGCTTGGGGAATATATTATATGCCCCGAGCTATGGCTAGAAGTCGCGCTAGGCTAACGCTAATCTAAAACATCTCTGGAAGTGCTCCATATGACACCAAAGTGCTATGGGTGAGTAAAACAACTTGTTTTATTACCGAAATAAGGCTCAGATTGTAAAAAAAAACTTTACTTTTCCTTTAACTCGGCTTTGATCAAATTTGGGACACAGTGTTTTGATATCCCAGTTTACATGAAAAACACTAGTATACTGATGTGTTGTTCTATTAAAGCATTCTCTGTACATGTGTGTAACCTGTTTACCAACAACAACGTTCTAACATGTGCACAAATACAAAGCCAGGATACTTAAGTGCATGTAAATAATATTTACATATTATACATATTATGTATGCTGCACCTCAGAAATGTGCAACTACCCCCCTTATCATCTTTTCTTGCACTATGTTATAAATGTATGTAAATAATCTACATACATGTCTGCACTGGAGAATGGGCTTTTAATCTCATTATGCATATGTACAGTAATAACAGAAGGCATTCTAATCTATTCTATGACTATTCTGGCTCATATTTAATGATAAAGTTCTCTATGCTCACATTTATTGACATCATGTGACTTCTGAAGATTTACCATCATCACATCTGTCTGTATTACCTTATATTTACCTGAAGATTTATCAAGTTCTACCTATATTTTTTGGATAATCTTTGATAATCTTTGCAAAACTAAATATCATTTTGATTGTCCAGCCACTACAGGCATCTCTCCTATTACTCATTTGTGAGCGGGTGCTGGGGCTTCTGGGTCGTTATTCCAGCGTGTGTTTGGGCTGTCTTTTTTCAAATGCGGAAAAGGATCGCAATTACTCCTTTACACCTTTCGCAACTTTTAGCCATGGGGGAGGGTAGGGGAGCTCACATTAACGTTCAAAAACCTCAGAAAGTGAACATTTCATGGCGTGGGACCTTTAATGAAAACAGCACCACCCACCTGCTGCTGGTGAACTGCGGTTTGGCTTCGATCCAGGCGTGGTGGGGGGTGGGCTCGTTGTAAAGGAGTGGGGGAGGGCAGTGCAGCGCCAGAGCAGAGACATTGCTGTGTCCGTGGGGTGACCAGAAGGGGGCGTCAGCAAGCGCAGACCGGGGGTAGCTGAGCACAGAGGGGCTGTAGAAGGACAGGGGCGTGGGGGGGTAGTCCTGGGAGCTGTCGGTGTACGGAGCCGGAATACAAACTGCGTGGTCCAGTCCAGAAGAGGGGCTATAGACCGGAGCGCTGTGCCCAGGGGTGAGAACCCGATCCTGGGGTGGTTTACTGGAATCAGCCTCCTGCAGCTGGAGCGGCTCCGGAGCAGAGGGGGATGACATGGTGCTGCTGGCCCCACTGTGCAGCATCTGAGGTGGGGAAAGAGGAGGAGACAGTGCCTGGTTTAGAAGTTTGGTCAGATGATGCAGAGGAGAGGGTCTACGGAGCAGAGGAGAGGGTCAGATGGAGCAAAGAGGGTTAGAGGAGCAGAGGAGAGGGTCAGATGGAGCAAAGAGGGTTAGAGGAGCAGAGGGTCATTGAAAACCATGACATATTGAGACTACAGGGGGTCCTCGGGTTATGACGGTCTCGACTTACGACGTTTCGTGGTTACGAACGCGCCCCCATTGAAAAAATAAATATTACGCGTCATTCCGTCTTACGCGGTTTAGCGTGGTAAGCGACGTAAACAAACGCGGAAGAATACGCTTTGTTGTGGTTGTAGGGCGGAGAAGACGGCCTCGTGTACGTGCCCAATGTGGGCGGAAGTACCTGATGTGGGCTCTGATCTGCTCCTATGAAAGCGGCAGTGATAACCAAGCAGCGTAGTGGTCTAATTATTGAGATGGAAAGGTTATTGGTGCTTTGGTTGGAAGATCAAAGTCAAAATCCGACTTACGACGAAATTCGGGTTACGACGCGTCTTAAGAACGGATCAACGTCGTAACCCGAGGACCCCCTGTACTGCCCTTTTTTCCCTGAACATGATGCTTTTGACGAACAAATGAATTTCAATGGAAAATGCTGTTTAAAACGACGACATGTCCTAAATTGTGTTAACACACACTATGCAACTTTTCTGGTTTCTGCTACCATGGAGATGATACTGCTTTGCCTGGAATATTCCACAGTATGGCATTAAAGTTTTCTATCTTGTGATTATTCAATTACAGGTCTATTTATTGCTCAGGACTAACATGCATTATGACTGTCAGCGGACTCCTGACCTGCCTGTCCTCATGGAGATAGATAAGCTTAACATCACACTGTGGAACATTCAAGGCAAGGCAAGAAAATCTCCATGGAGACGAGCAGGTAACGAACCCTCCATCAGAAAAGTTACATAGTGCACCTTTAAGATCTCTATAGTTTTATTCCATAATCAATAAGTAAAATAATATGACGTCACCAGTACAACAGCACATGACTCATTTTATTATTTCTATTGGCTCATAAAATGATGAAGTCTGTGTGCCATGAGACATAAACGAGTTTAACCACAGAGGTCAAAGTATTTTTTGTTTTATTTTGTTTCTTCCTTTATTAAATACAAAAATTGGATGTTGTATTTCTGATGCTGGAATAAGAAATAAACTCAGGTCTAGTCTTTCCTAAGTTTATAATTAGACTTCCTGGTGGGGCAGAAGACACATGTAGATTTCATACGCTCATCATTACAGTGGTACCTCACCTTACGAAAGACTCTACAAACGAAAAATCCAAGTTACGAAACGCGAAATCTCAAAAATTCTATTAATGTGCGCTCAGATGCACGCCCCGAAACGTAAATACACTTTATCAACACACACGGGGTTAGGTTCCAGAGGTGGCCCGCGGTGGGAGAGGTCCACGAGGTAGGACAACTTTGTATTTTGCAATTGTTCTACATGTTTTAGGGCTGTAAATGCCTCACCACACACATTCTACGCTTTTCTCAGACTGGAGTTGGGCTTTTCTCACATTTCTCTCTCGTTTGAACACTCGAACTTTCATATATATCAATATAGCGCCGAACGCGCGAGGGGAGCGGAGACACAGGATTATTATCAACAACACATCATCAGTGTGGTAAAACTCACCTGTCTCACGACGGTCTAAACCCCGCTCACGTTCCCCATTAGTGAGTGAACAATCCAACGCTTGGTGAATTCTGCTTCACAATGACAGGAAGAGCCGACATCGAAGGATCAAAAAGCGACGTCGACACGGCGCAAGGCCGCGCTACACCGGGGCTGAGGGCGCGGGATGGAGCCGCGGCGCCCGGGCCGTGCCTTCCCCTCGGGACCGAGCACGCGCGGGCGAGCACGGGGTGATTTAATCCTGGTCTGGTCCCGGTTTGGTCCGGGTCTGGACCTGGTCCGGTCCTGGTTTAGACCTGGTCTAAACCTGGTTTAGTTCTGGTCTAGACCTGGAAGTCACATAGAACCAGAGCCCGTCCCGCTCTTATTCCCGCTGAAAGAGCGTCTTTCTCGGCCTCTTAGCTCTAGCGCGGAACGCGCAAGGAGCGCGGAGACACGCGCTCCTCCAACGGCACTGCCATGTCCCGGGATAATCCTGGTTTAGTTCTGGTCTAGACCTGGTTTATTCCACGTTTAGTCCTGGCTCTACAGTCTCTTAGCCAATCAGGATGCAGAACACAAATGTTACACTATAAAAAAAAAACTTGGAACGGATCAGGCCTTTTCCATTGAAATAGCTACTCAACTTATGAAAAATTCACGTTACGAAACCACTTCTGGAACGAATTAATTTCGTAAGGTGAGGTACCACTGTATTTGATAATATATTGGGTAATGCATTTGTTTTTTCTTTAATGAAACTGTCAGAAAAATGTGTTCCTTGGGCATAAACTTTGCCCGAGTCTTGTTTTTGATTCCGTTTTTGATGCAGCACTGACCTGAGCCGACCTTTCAACAAGTCCAGAGGAAAATACTGGATAAACTTTAGAACTCCACGTGTTCATACGGGGAGGTGGTGATACAAAGCCCGTGGGGACTCTCAGCGTTTTGGCCCTGTCTCAGCCTCTGCAGGATCTGGACGCTGCATGTGTGGAGTTTACGACAGGAAGAGCTCAGACTCGTCCAAAAAGAACCAGACACCAGAACAGAAACATCTGAAACATCTGAGTGCAAGTGTGTCACCACGGCAACACTCTGAACAGGAGACTACAGGGGCATCACAAAGCTCATGTTCTGGACCAGAGCTTTTTCTACATTGGAAACTGCAGCTCCAGCAGTGTCAGGATGCAATATAGATTCCACTGGTTTTCTTTGGAGCTAATTTGTGCTCTCTCAAAGTGTTTCCACCGAGCCATACTGAGGCGTACTGAGGCATACTGAGGCATACTGAGGCATACTGAGGCGTACTGGGCCGTTCTGAGCTGTACTGGGCCGTAGAGTTTGAGTCTCTGAACATCTAACACGAGAAAGTGCTACCTTACAAAAAGCGGTCTCACCCTCTTTGTGTTTATGCTAGCTTTAGCTTCGTCTCATAGCTCCACAAACTTGGAATTACTAAATGTCTTTTTGCAAAATGCTGAGATCAGCATTAGGATTAAGAGTTCAGAATTCAGAGTTAGATTTTATTTAAAGATCCCATGACATGGTAGTTCTTGATGCTTTTATACGGCGTCTTAATGGTTCCCTAATACTGTAAATGAATCCTTCTTCAAAATCAACACTCAGTGCATGAGAGAGCCTCATGAAGACAGTCAGAGTCATAAATATGTCTCTGAAACACTTTATTCTGAGCGTTGTTGCTTGAATGCAAATGAGGAGGACAGAGACAGGCCAGTGCAGCGGGTGGGGGTGTGGCCAAGTACACCACTGTTTCCTGGATTAGCGGTGCGCTGTGCGCGGTCACCCACTTCTGTGTTTTAAGAGCTGAAGAAGATATGAGATGATTTCCATTGAAAAATAAACACATTTCCACAGAAAATAAAATGAAACCACTGCTGTTTCAGAGGTTCGGAGGCTCGGATAAAGGACATCCGAGCCTGGAAACACTCTCACCTGTCTCCAGGCAAATAAACGCATCTTGCATTACGTAGCTCGTTCGCAGTCAAAAATCTCTGGTGGGTAGACATCCAGACGGGGGGTGGAAACCTTTCCCCGAGTGTGACGTCAGAAAGTTTCCTTGTTCAGAATCGCCCGTTTGGACTGTCTTTTTTTCAAACGCGGAAAAGGATCGCAAATGCTCAGTTTACACATTTCGCAACTTTTAGCCATGGGGGGGGGAAACCTCAGGAAGTGAAAATTTCATGCCACGGGATCTTTAAGAAGAACACATTGTTTCTGTTTGGGTGACGTCTCATGGAGCAGAACTCTGCCTCTCAACTCCAAATGTTCCTCATGTAACTTTTCTGATGGATGATTCACCAACCGTTTACGGTTACCCTCATGGAGATAAAAATACACTGGATTTATGTGTGAGTGTTTTACAGAGCAGTATTCACTTCACACTCAGTGATGAGAAGACACTTCTGTAGCCACAACTGGACACCACCTCTCAATTTGCACCATGTGCACTTCAAACCACACACACACATACACACACACACACACACACACAGAGTGTGTCTTGCCTAAAGAAACAACAACAGTTGGCACTAGAGACACCACTGCTCCCTGTGGCAGCAGGCATCACCGTGGTCTCTCCAGGTCAGTACGGTCACAGTGTGAGAGTTTGCTGTGGAATGTTTAATAGAGACACCGCTCAGATGCTCATGAGCTCACAGCCTTTAGGCCCTATGAGCTCTGTCCAGATACAGGCCCAAAACCAAACAGGGCAGAGGGTCATAGAGTCATCGCCCGGGCAACGTGACCCAAAACAGAGATGTTTCACCGCAATCAAAGAGACGTCAACAACTGCAAAGGTACAAGAACAATGAGCGGGAAGAACAAGAGAGTGGACTCTGGATCCGACAAAGACGAGTCCACAATGACTGTGCTACCTGGAATGTTCCACAGTATGGCATTACACTAATCTACTGTATATCCATGAGGAGTTACAGGTTAGATGTGCAGAAAAGGGATTTGTGAGCAATAAAAACACTTAGTGCAAAACAGACAAATGTAATGCCATACTGTGGCATATGTACTGTACACAAAATAAACTCAAATATCTTTTTACGAGAGGAAGGCGAGTGCTTCAGGGGGTCAGTTCTTTTTCCGCCTATCAGCTGTGCGCAGCTCCTGAATATGTAGCTGCAGTTCATAGGCTGCATTTGCATCCGTAACTTAAAAATCCTTAACTTTGACTGTAAATGTTATATAAGGAAATGCTGTAAACGCTCTCTTCGGGACATGGGACATGGAACTCTCCAGAGCTCATGTACAGAATGAGATCAGATACTTTACTGGGGAAAGAGCGCGGATATGTGATCCACGGACGACAACACAAACAACAAGTACGTGTCAGAACACGTTTACTTTATAGACATGTTTAAATACTAATTCAGCTTTCCTGTGGGGATCATATCGCGCTGTGAGCATCAAAAAAATGTGATCAGTGCAAACAAGAAGAGTCTCTTTAGGTTAATTTCCACTCTATTTTTGTTTGTGTAAAAGCCGTACGTTTTGCCGTAGGCTATAGCGGTAGAGAAATACTTTATATTGATTCAATTTGACCCGTTTCGGTACTTTTGTAACTTTTTTTGACTGGGCGCTAATGTAGTCATGAGGGTTTGAATGGAAGTTCTTATGGAACGCATTTGAACCAATACTAATTGATTTATTTTATAGAACTTTGAAAGTGCACTTTACTTTGTTTTTGGAATTAAAGTTAGCTTATTGAAATTATTGAATTGTTATTAAAGTCCATTTTGATGTGACCAAAAGTTTATTTATAGCTATATGGCATGTATTTATTTATTTTTATTTATTTAAAGGTCCCATGGCATGAAATTTTCACTTTCTGAGGTTTTTGAACGTTAATGTGAGCTCCCCTACCCTGTTTAGCCCCCCCCCCCCCCATGGTTAAAAGTTGCGAAATGTCTAAACTGAGCATTTGCTGTCCTTTTCTGCGTTACACAAAACCAGTGTTGAAACGGGCGAGTTCGGACAAGGCACCTTTTTGATGTCAGATCGGCAAATGCAGCTCCAGCCCCTCCCTCTGTCTCCGCTCAGCGTCCCTGTATATCCCGCCCATAGAGTTTGGACTGCGAATGCGCTAGGCAATGCGAAATGCGTTTTTTTATTTGCCTGGAGGCACGTCCGAGTGTTTCTAGGCTCGGAAGTCCTTTATCTGAGCCTCTGGACCTTTGAACAGCAGTGGTTTAATTTTATTTTATGTGGAAATGTGTTTATTTTTCAATGGAACGCTTCAAATTTCTCCCCCCGTGCAAAAACAAGGAAATGGATCAGAGAGCGCACAGAGAGACAGCGGAGCGTTTAGCCACGCCCCCACCCTCTACTATAGGCCATCTCTTTTCTCCTCATTTGCATTCAAGCAACAACAGCCATTATGGCCTGTTCAGAGAGAAATAAAAAACTCTCTCATCTTATCTCTGTTTCTCATGCACTGAGTGTTGATTTTGAAGAAGGATTCATTTACAGTATTAGGGAACCATTAAGGAGCCATATAAAAGCATCAAGAAGTACCATGTCATGGGACCTTTAAAGCATAGTATATTATAAATGGGCGAGATGCAAGAACAAGGCTATGTTATATATATATATATAATGCTATATTATGTGCAATATGAAATTCATTTGAGCAGTATTACCTCCTGTGAAATACTCTTTATCCACCTTAGTATTTTATTACATATTTTATTACTTTTTAAAAATTATTATATTGGTTACTTTGCTATGCTATTAGTACTTCCTGACTATAAGTACATTTTGTAGTTGTTGTGCCACAGTCATGATGGGGGAGGGCTTAGCTTAATGTCATACAAATGAGGCAAGGAGGGCTGAAGCGACCAAACTTTGAGAGGGATTTTCTGGGATTTAGAAAATCTGTTATGGCTGCTTTCAAATAGAGACAATTTTTTTTTTTAATATGGTCAGATTTTCACATGTAAGACATCATTGGAAAGCTTAGAACCTGTACTTTCAGAATCTGTGAATAACTCAAAACGCCTCCAAGACGACTTGGTATTGGTTTTCCTGCGGTTGGACACATATAACAAACATAGTGATACGGCATGTTCTAGAAAACACCTGTAGTAATAACATAAGTGACAGTCATATACTACACACAGACAAAAATACAAATAGAATGACAGATTTCTTTAATAAGTTACCAGAGTGTAGTGAAATGGAATAGTACGCCCCCACAGCATGAAGGAACCAGGTATGAGAAAAATACTGAAACATCAAGGTCTTCAGAGTGTTACATCATGTTATCATGGCCATCGAGGTGATCCCCAAAACCGCCAGAACCATCTGTTCTAACGGCGTTTCCTCATCACAAACACACCTGGAGGGTTTTGTTTCATTCACATGTTCAACACACAAACTCTGCAGATTTAGGATGACGACTTCTCTCAAACACAAAACACTGACCTCACCTTGTGATGTCATGTGGTTATAGGAAGTGCTCCACTGTGTTTTTAAGATAAGATAAGATAAGATAAGATATGCCTTTATTAGTCCCTCAGTGGGGAAATTCCAGTGTTGCAACGCACAGATCAAGAACAGCACGAAAAAGTAACGTCGGCCTCTGCGCGTCCTCCGTAGCAGCTCCTCCGCACATAGCAACGCACATAGCAACGGTGAAAAAGTTTAAATCCAGAGAAAATAGAGGTTGAAATGGAGCAGAAACATCGCGTATCTGAAGCACTTAGCCTTATACACATAATCTTCAAAGTGTGCAAACGAACAAGCAGGTAAGAGCAGAAAAAAAGTTGGAAAATAAGGGAGCGCGTTGCAACCAGCTCCGGCTCTCGCCGCGCCAGATCACACATACCTCCACACACCTTCACTAGAATCATTTGGATCATAATTTCAGACCTGGAATTGCCGATCTCAACTGAACAAATGGTAAAAGGAACTGTTAACTAGAATACAACCACTACATGACATCATAAGGTGGAACAGAGCATTTTGAGCTTTGGAGATGTGGACAGGCATGTGTGCAGGAAACAAAACACAATTCCAGGCACTTTTTTTGAAGAGGTAACATCATTCTAACAACACTTAAAGCCCCAGTGTGTAGGATTCGTGGCGCATAGGTGGATGGTGCTATTACACTTTCTGTTTTAGCTACGGCAGACCTCGAGGGTCACCCGCGCGGTCCCGTTTTTTTTTTTTTCTCTCTCATGAAAACACACATTTTCGATCATGTACCATGACACTCTACACATCAAATGAAACCTTACAGTCTCCTCTTTTTGACTATGCAATTCATTTCCCTGCACAACAAACACTCCCCGAGCACATGGGGCTTTTATACGGAAAAGCACAAAACGAGGTTAGCTTACCTTAGAATGCTTTGCACAGGTCAAACTCTGTATTTCACCATAAACTTGCTCTCAATTTGTCCGTAAGGATCCAGCGAATAAAATCCAGTGAAACAATTTAGTCCAAAACACGTGTTAGATCCATTACGACGTCTGATCCGGCAGCATGCTTGTGTTGTTTACCCAAAACCATGAGTCTTGCCGAAGGCGAAGGCGGAGCCCAAATGTCCTTCTGCGGCTCTCGTATTCAAAATGGCTGCCTCTGCATGGGGAAGATCCCCCTTTTATGTGACTATATCTAAGTCCAAAAGAATACTTTGTTTTCATGATGGAAGTGAAAAGGCTTGGAAAACAATGTATTTTTGAATGGGTATCTTCAATTTCAGTAATTAACGGGAAAAAATCTTACACACTGTCCCTTTAAAGCTCACAATAGTCAGTTTTGAGAAATATAGGACCTTTAAAAGTGCACTGTTGTGCCAGATGCCCTCCCTGTGCCTCATGGGGTGTTTTATTCTGTGTAAAAGCTGCTAACCCTGTAGATTAGACCTCTACAAACATGTTCTGAAATACATGGGATTCTTGTATGCTGTACTGATCTAAACGCCTCAGAAAAATCCATTTAAGTTTTCTGAGCTGATGACAGGGATGGAGGGATTCTGCTTTAGAACTCCTTCCTGTATTTTTGTACTTTTTTCATACAGGGTCCCCCACCTGGTTGATTCCATGTAGATGTTTTTTTTTCAAGGAATGTTCTACAGTATGGCATTTCATTTAACTATCTCCATGGAGACGAGCAGGCCACATCACCAGGGCAAGATACAGGTCAGATCTGTGGAGAAGTGGGCCCGCTCATCGTAATAATGTTTTTGCAGCAGTTTTGAGAAATAAAATAGAAATAATAATAAATACAATTACTGGGGATGAATGGGAAGGGATAAGGTCATTTCAGTGGTCGTCAGCTGCTTCCCTGTGCTGGAGGGAGCGCTGCTGGGAGAATGTTATTTGATATTTTAAAACTCCGGCTCAGCTCCAGCGAGTTAGCATGCTGGAGGCAGTGCGCTTCTGAGGAGGGGAATCATTACCACATATTCTGGGCTTGCTCCAAATTAAAAACATATTGGAGTGAGATCCACACAAGATTAAATTTTGTAAAATTTTTGAGTGACTATACCATTCGATTTTGAGACTCTGTATTTAGGTAGGGTTACTTTCTTGGAATGGAGAAGTGATAAGAAGCTGTTACAAGACCTCTTGGTGGCAAGCAAAAAGAATATCACAAAAATGTTTAACTCCTGTTCTGCCTTCACTGGATGATATAATATTTAAAGGAAAAGTAACATTTTTTACAATCTGAGCCTTATTTCGGTAATAAAACAAGTTGTTTTACTCACCCATAGTAATTTGGTGTCATATGGAGCACTTCCAGAGATGTTTTAGATTTGCGGTCTTCATCATGTGAGTTCTCGGGGCACTTGTTTGCGGTCTCCAAATAACACAAACTTTAGCACTTTTCAAATCATAGAAGCCCGATGTCTTATCCTACGATTTCGTGTGGTCAAAAGTGGCCTGTAATCCGAGATTTAGCCATAGTTTCGAGTAGATGAGGAGGCCAGTGCGCATGTGCGGACTGTGCTCTCAGCTCCCGGGACCCAAACATGAAACGCAAAGCTGTAAACTATGAATAAATCTCAGATTACAGGCCACTTTTCACTCAAACGAAATCATAGACTAAGACATCAGGCTTCTATGATTTGAAAAGTGCTAAAGTTTGTGTTATTTGGAGACCGCACGGGGCATACCCTGAGAACTCGCGTTACAGATATCGCTAATCTAAAACATCTCTGGAAGTGCTCCATATGACACCAAAGTGCTATGGGTGAGTAAAACAACTTGTTTTATTACAGAAATAAGGCTCAGATTGTAAAAAACGTTACTTTTCCTTTAAGTGACTTACCAGTTGAGCTAACCAGCCGGTTTGATATTACAGATATCTTGAATTGGATTTCCACATGGACCTGTTGGCTGTTAATGGAAAGTTATTTTATCAGTAAGAAAGCCAATATGCATCTTAGGGTTGTTTTGTTTATGCACTCGTGAAACGTTTGTTGAAAATGATATTAACTAAAAAACTAATTTTAACACTGATGGTTGTTTAGCTTTAGGGACAAAAGGCTTTTTGGACAGATCGGTGCTGCTCGTAGCTCAAGACAACGTGGTGCTTCCTGTGTCATGATGTCATAATGACGTTTGAGATCTTTAAAGCCCCAGTGTGTAGGATTCGTGGCGCATAGGTGGATGGTGCTATTGCACTTTCTGTTTTAGCTACGGCAGACCTCGAGGGTCACCCGGGCGCGCCGTAACGTGGACAACTCTCGTACCCGCGCACAAGCCGCGCGCCGCTACTGTATAAATAAAACGCGGTCCCGTTTTTTTTTTTTTCTCATGAAAACACACATTCCCGATCATGTACCATGACACTCTACACATCAAATGAAACCTTACAGTCTCCTCTTTTTGACTATGCAATTAATTTCCCTGCACAACAAACACTCCCCGAGCACATGGGGCTTTTATACGGAAAAGCACAAAACGAGGTTAGCTTACCTTAGAATGCTTTGCACAGGTCAAACTCTGTATTTCACCATAAACTTGCTCTCAATTTGTCCGTAAGGATCCAGCGAATAAAATCCAGTGAAACAATTTAGTCCAAAACACGTGTTAGATCCATTACGACGTCTGATCCGGCAGCATGCTTGTGTTGTTTACCCAAAACCACGAGCCTTGCCGAAGGCGGAGCCCAAATGTCCTTCTGCGGCTCTCGTATTCAAAATGGCTGCCTCTGCATGGGGAAGATCCCCCTTTTATGTGACTATATCTAAGTCCAAAAGAATACTTTGATTTCATGATGGAAGTGAAAAGGCTTGGAAAACAATGTATTTTTGAATGGGTATCTTCAATTTCAGTAATTCACGGGTAAAAATCTTACACTCTGTCCCTTTAACTTTCAATCTGCCTCGTCAAAACTGAAAAACAGATATCTGCAATTGTCATTATGATGTGTGATTGTCGTTTTCAATGACATAATTGCAGATCTCTGTAATTCCGTTTTGCCTAGTCAAAACTGAATTGCAGATATCTCTAACTGCAGTTTTCTCTATTCAAAATTACATTACAAATATCTCAAATGACAATTCCCTCTATCCAAAATTCAATTACGTCTAGTCGGAAAGTCGTGTTGATATCGACAATGTTAATTCCGGATAGTCAAACTTGGTGTTTAAATGTTAAAACGGTTTGTACAGTTTGTCACCATAATTACCATTCTGGCGCTACCGGCCAGTCACATGACGATTAGGGCTCTTTTGTCTTCTTTTTCCGCCAATCATCTGTGTGCTAGAAGCAAACCTCGTGGCTACATAAGCTGCGTAGTTGCATGTAAAGTATTGCGGATGAGCTGAATCGTGGCTGGAACCGGACGCCGTTGTGTCGGTCTCGCACAGAGGGGTTTGATCGTAAGATATCAGATGCTATATCTACAGTAACATTTGAAGAGGATAAGGACAGTGAAATGGAGAAAATCCGTAACTTTGACTGTAAATGCTACATAAGAAGAAGGAGAACTCTCTCCTCGGGGCATGTTCATGCAGCCAGAATCTTTCTCCGGAGCTTATGTACAGAATGTGATTGGATTCTTTAGCTGCCCAAAGACAGTGGCAGGATATGAGAATAAATGGACAATGAGGCAAACAGTAGTTACATCAGAGGTGACCACATCCAGGAGAAAGACCCTCATGTCCCCATGATGTTTGCAGGAACACATTTCTCTTTCTTATGGGGTGAGTAAAGTGCCTCTAAAGTTTGACATTACAGACTTTACAGACTTTAGGACATGTTTAAATACTTCCGCTTTCGTGTGGTCATATTATTTCTGCATCAAAGGGAGATATTTAGCTGATAGCAGGGGGCTTGTGTAATTGTTAGCATTAGCATCATATTACTAGCCAAAACCGCCCATTACAGCGTACTTTTGATTTGCGATGGGTGATTAATGTGACTAGTGCGTGAAGTGCTAGTGATTAAGTAATGATTGCAGATACTGCAGTACTTGTTGCTAAATCATTAGCATCACTGTCAATTCAAGCAATGCTAACAGGCACATAGGCTACGTTCACACTGCAGCCTGAAACGACCCAAATCCGATTTTTTTTGCCTCTATGCGACCTGTATCTGATCTTCTAATGACAGTGTGAACGACACAGATCCGATTTTTTCAAATGCGATCCAGGCCACTTGGATATGTGGTCCTAAATCCGATACATATCCGATCTTTTGACATGCGACTGCAGTCTGAACGGCCAGGTCGCGTTCATCCGACCTGAGTGTGTTTCCTCCAATGAGAGTGGTACAAGTAGGCGTTCACAAATGTGCACAAACGTTCTTCTCGTCATGCGAAAATAGTATATAAACTCGTATCAGTGAAGCGGCGAAGCACGTAGCAATCCCACCCCTCCTGCCTGTGACTCCGCACCCACATGTTCCTTTCTGCAGACGTTGCTGCCACTGCCCCGCAAAACGCTGTGGCCAAAAACCTCGTCCTTCTCCGTCTCCTCCTTAAAACAAATAAGCTGTACATGTTTTGGCTCCGGTACGAAAGCAACTTTAGGCTACTTCCGTAAACATTGAGCGTGTTCGCTGTGTGTGACGTCATCGTGTCCTCCAAGGCGCATGCGGGACACTTTTGGGGAGTTTAGCGTTCACACTGGAGATCACATACAATTCGCATTTAACTGGAAATGTGAACGGCCTCGCAAAAAAATCGGATTTCACAAAAAAAATCGGAATTGAGCATTAAGCCCTGTAGTGTGAACGTAGCCCTAGAGTAGGTGCTAAAAGCACCAGTCACTTCAAGCAATTATTTTCAGTATCAAAAATAGTTAATTTTACTGCACTGTACTGTATAATGCAGTATTTTGGACGTGAAAAAACAGCAGTTTAGAATACAGAATACATCCTGTGTGTGTGTGTGTGTGTGTGTGTGTGTGTGTGTCCCAGACTATACTATATAATCCTATATATCACAATTTTTTAAATGTATTTTTACGTTTATCTTTATTCTCTATTTTTCATTTTACATTATATAATACATTTCATATTGTGTTGTATTAAACTGATAATACAGGTCACTCTGACTTAACATATTATCCTGTGTATTATTGAATTTTTGTTATAAAAGCATTTCCATTCTAACAAAGTACCTTCTAATTCTGACCTGCCCTGACACACCACACAACAGTGATGGTCAGTGATGATCTGCAGGAGGAGGGCTTATTTTAATGTCATGCAAATTAGTACTTTTCTACCCCTCAGCCCTACAGTGAGACAAATTTGAAAAGCTTTTTCTCAGCTTTCTGAAATCATATATTCTCATATTCTCAGCGTGAGAATATATGTATGTGAGAGCTAAAGTATGGTTGAAACGGAAGCCAAGGCATTTATCAGGCTGTGATTGGCTGAAAAGGTTCTGATTCAAATGGGACCGGAGAACTGTAACTCATACGGTACTTTGGATGAACGCGAGGCGGGTGCACTAAAGCCGTGTCCCTGTTCGAGGGCTGCAGCCTCCGTCAGCTACATTTTTGGCCGCACGACCGGCATGACACAGCCTGTCCCATTTCATACAGCCCAAAACACGGAGCGAAAAGCCTGTCGGGAGAGCGGAGAAAACATGTAGGTATACGCTTTTAACTTTAGGAAATCATTACTAACACAACTGTAAATGTAAAATATGGCCACAAACCACAAAACTGTCAAATAAGTTTGTTTTTAACTGCCTGGACCTCGGCGCTTTGAGGGAAAGCTCCGAGGTTCACGGAGCTAGTAATCTGCTAACTCGATGAAAAGTCAGCTCAAACTTTCTTATTTGGACAGATGTCCATCAAACACTAATATTTTTTTTACTGTCAGGGGAAAAAAAGACTACAGACTACAGACTACAGACTACAGACTACACTGAAGCTATGAGGAGGAAACGCCCCATTTTCACGGACAGAGGACTAAACACTTGGCCAGTGTAGCTTAAGTTGGAGGTATGATAAAACCTGCATTATTTCATGCATTAAACTATAGGTACATACATATACTTTAGCTCACACATGCATACTCACTCTCACATACATATATTCTCACGCTGAGAATATATGTATGTGAGAAGAGAATATATGTATGTGAGAAGAGAATGTATGTATGTGAGAAGACCAGAATGAATAATGTCTTGAACGGCCCCTCATACATTTAGGGGCTTAAAACATGTACAGTGGTACCTCACTTTACGAATGACCCAACAAACGAAAATTTCAAGTTACGAAACGCCTTCACGTTAAATTTTGGTCTCTAGATACGAAAGAAAATTTTCAAGTTACGAAACGCGAAATCTCAAAAATTCAAATAATGCGCGCTCAGCCACACACATTATACACTTTTCTCAGACTGGAATTAAACTTTTCTCACATTTGTCTCTCGTTTAAACACTCAAACTTTCATAGATTTTCAACAAAATGTATTAATAGTGAAGTGTGGGGGGAAGGGGGAGGGCGGACACGTGTGTGATAGCGCAGCATGACCCGGCGCGGGGCTGCGAGCATGAGACCCGTGCTCAAACCGTGCCTCCTCTAAACCAGGTCTAAACCAGGGGTGGGTATTGGCAAAGAAGTCACGATACAATTCGAATCACGATTCATATGCCACGATGTGATACTATCACGATGCATCACAATACTTGAATTATTGCGATGCATTGCAATATATTCGACATACTTCAGTGAACTTAAATATCAGTGGCTGTGTATCTGGGTCTGTGGCTGTGTATCTTCAATTGATACATAACTCTGAGCAACTCAATTCATAACTGAATTTATTGAATAACAAAAACAAATAAACCAAACCAATAACAAAAAAAGTGCATAGGATTTTTTAATCAAAAACAAAAAATGATGTTCAAACATTTGCCATTTTGGAGGTAGCTACATCATAACAAACAATACCCTTTCACAAAGAAAAAAGTGCATAGGATTTATAAAAATAAAAAAAACTAATTTATTTTTTAATAATTAATTAATAATTAATAAATTATTAATGAATAAAAATCGATTTTTGGCATTAAGAATCGATGCAGTATACTGTGAAAGTTAGTATTGCGATGCATTGTCATGACGATTATTTTGCACACCCCTAGTCTAAACCAGGTCTAAACCAGGTCTAAACCAGGTCTAAACCACCTCTTGCCTGCGTTCGTTCGTGCGCTCGGACTGCGTGCCGTCCTGAGGGGAGGCACATCTCCTCCCCTCCTCGCTGCTCGCCTCAGCCGTGACTCGTGAGGTATACCGGCAGAGCTAGCACCAAACCAGGAAATAGACCCGCACGTCCTGGTTTAGTCCACGTTTAGTCCTCGTTTAGTCCTGGGTCTACAGTCTCTTAGCCAATCAGGACGCAGAACACAGTGTTACACTATAAAAAAAAAAAAAAACTTGGATCGGGGCCTTGGAACAAATCAGGCTTTTTCCATTGAAATGGCTACTCAACTTCCGAAAAATTCACGTTACGAAACCACTTCTGGAACGAATTTAATTCCTAAGGTGAGGTACCACTGTATTCTTAATGTGAGCAGAATCACCTTTCCACAGATCTGACCTGTACCTTTGCAGAGATATGCAAGTTCAATGCCAGAGTGTGCAGCATTCCAGGCAAAGAAATAATATCTCCATGGAGACAAGCAGGTGGCACTACAAAGGTTAAGGTTAAAGGAAAAGTAACGTTATTTTACAATCTGAGCCTTCTTTCGGTAATAAAACAAGTCGTTTGACTCACCCATATCACGTTCGTGTCATTTGGAGCTGTTTGAAGAAAGTTATGTTGTAGCGTATCTGTTAGCATGAGTATTCATAGAAGCCCGATGTCTTAATGTAAGATTTCGTGTGGTCAAAAGTGGCCTGTAATCCGAGATTTATCCATAGTTTCGAGTAGATGAGGAGGCCAGTGCGCATGTGCGGACTGTGCTCTCAGCTCCCGGGACCCAAACATGAAACGCAAAGCTGAAAACTATGGATAAATCTCGGATTACAGGCCACTTTTGACCACACGAAATCTTACATTAAGACATCGGGCTTCTATGATTTGAAAAGTGCTAAAGTTTGTGTTATTTGGACACCGCAAAGTAATGCCCCGAATACTCATGTTAACGGATACGCTACAACATAACTTTCTTCAAACAGCTCCAAATGACACGAACGTGATATGGGTGAGTCAAACGACTTGTTTTATTACCGAAAGAAGGCTCAGATTGTAAAATAATGTTACTTTTCCTTTAAGTCTTTATTTGGTCTCACACAGTGACACACGGGAGAAATTTGACTTCTGCATTTGACCCATCCTTTTCAGGAGCAGTGAACAGCCATCTTTTTCGGCGCCCGTGAAGGGTCTTGCCCAAGGACCCACACTGGCTTGCTCATTGGGGGATTTGAACTCAGGTCCCCGCCGGTCCATATATAGTACATGCCACTTTAATTTAAAGCCCCAGTGTGTAGGATTTGTGGCGCATAGGTGGATGGTGCTATTGCGCTTTCTGTTTTAGCTACAGCAGACCTCGAGGGTCACCCGGGCGCGCCGTAACGCGGACAGCTCTCGTACCCACGCACGAGCCGCGCGCCGCTACTGTATAAATAAAACGCGGTCCCGTTTTTTTTGTTTTTGTTTTTTTTTTCTCATGAAAACACACATTCCCGATCATGTACCATGACACTCTACACATCAAATGAAACCTTACAGTCTCCTCTTTTTGAATATGCAATTCATTTCCCTGCAAAACAATCACTCCCCGAGCACATGGGGCTTTTATACGGAAAAGCACAAAACGAGGTTAGCTTACCTTAGAAGTCTTTGCACAGGACAAACTCTGTATTTCACCGTAAACTTGCTCTCAATTTGTCCGTAAGGATCCAGCGAATAAAATCCAGTAAAACAATTTAGTCCAAAACACGTGTTAGATCCATTACGAGTCTGATCCGGCAGCATGCTTGTGTTGTTTACCCAAAACCACGAGCCTTGCCGAAGGCGAAGGCGGAGCCCAAATGTCCTTCTGCGGCTCTCGTATTCAAAATGGCTGCCTCTGCATGGGGAAGATCCCCCTTTTATGTGACTATATCTAAGTCCAAAAGAATACTTTGATTTCATGATGGAAGTGAAAAGGCTTGGAAAACAATGTATTTTTGAATGGGAATCTTCAATTTCAGTAATTAACGGGTAAAAATCTTACACACTGTCCCTTTAATAACTTCATCTGGACACCAGCCAAAATGAAATCTTCAAATCAAGTAAAAAAGTTTTTTAAAAAAATGGATATCACAGTTTGAAAGAACAAAATTTGGTCTTATTCTGTGTAAAAGCTGCTAACCCTGTAGTTTAAACCTCAACAAACATGTTCTGAAATGTGTCAGATGCCCTCCCTCCCATTGTTTTGTTGCGTAAAAGCTGCTGACCCGGTAGTTTAGACTTCTCCTCTCAAATCTGAACACACCTGGACTTACGTCGCTCTACAAACCAAACTAAACGGTGATCAATGTAAATGGTGGAGTATTCTGCACAAACGCGGTGAGAGTCGGTCGTACTCACAGATCGGCAGAGCTGCGGCCGCTCGTGACGGTTTGATCGGAGGCGGCAGTGACTGTGTGAGCTTTGGTCTGCTGCAGGTGGCACAGATCCACAGTCGTACAAACAGTGGGCAAAGGGCACTGGGCACCGGGCACACGGGCTGATCATTGTTAACCATTCACTGTACACACCACACAGGGAAGGGCTGGAGGAAAGGTGACGCGAAAGAGAGGTAAGGAGGGAAGAGGAGAGGGAGGAGGAGAGATAAGCAGGAGGAGAGAAAGAGGAGGGGGAAGAAGGGGGAAGGGGGAGGAGGAGAGAGGAGGGTGGAGAGGTAAGGATTAGAGAAGAGAGGAGAGGAGAGAGAGGAGAAGAGGAGGAGGAGAGGAGGAAAGAGGAGGGTGGAGAGCAGGTGAGAGAAAGAGGAGAGGTAAGGATTAGAGAAGAGAGGAGATGAGAGAGAGGCGGAAGAGAAGGAGAGGAGGAAAGAGGAGGGTGGAGAGCAGGTGAGAGAAAGAGGAGAGGTAAGGATTAGAGAAGAGGAGAGAAGATGAGAGAGAGGAGGAGGAAAGAGGAGAAAGAAAGGAAAGGTAAGGATTGGAGAGGAGGAGACGAGAGAGAGAAGAGGAGAGGAGATGAGAGAGAGAAGGAGAGGAGGAAAGAGGAGGGTGGAGAGCAGGTGAGAGAAAGAGGAGAGAGAGGAAGAGGAAAGAGGAGAAAGAAAGGAAAGGTAAGGATTGGAGAGGAGGAGAGGGAGGAGGAGAGGAGAGGAGAGAGAGGAGGAGGAAAGAGGAGAAAGAAAGGAAAGGTAAGGATTGGAGAGGAGGAGAGGGCGGAGGAGGAGAGGAGAGAGAGAAGAGGAGATGAGAGAGAGAAGGAGAGGAGGAAAGAGGAGGGTGGAGAGCAGGTGAGAGAGAGGAGAGAGAGGAAGAGGAAAGAGGAGAAAGAAAGGAAAGGTAAGGATTGGAGAGGAGGAGAGGGCGTAGGAGAGGAGAGGAGAGAGAGAAGAGGAGAGGAGAGTAAGAGGAGAGCTTAGAAGACTAGAGAGATTATAGTAAAATAGATCATTAATAAATAATGAATAGATGACATTTGCGCTCTGTGATGTCACTTCCTGTCATGTGATGGAGGGTGCACACAGAGGATTATGTTTTACACGGGTTTGAGAGCAGCGAGAGCGAATGTTTGCCTCAGAAAACACACTTTCCCCTAGTTCATAAGTTAAATCTGTCTTTATATAAATACACGGTTTCCTAGTCATTTCTGCATAAATAGTAGTTTTTGCATGAGCTCCCCCTGCAGGCGGAGTCTGTGAGTGCAGTTTGAGTCAGAAACACACAAACCGTGTCCCAATTCTCAAAGTGCACAGTTCAGAGTGTGGTTTTAAAGGAAAATTAATGTTTTTTTACAATCTGAGCCTTCTTTCGGCAATAAAACAAGTAGTTTGCTGTCAATTGGAGCAGTATCGCAGAAGTTATGTTGAGCCGTTCTGTTCTACTAATGATCCCGTATCCGTTAGCGTGAGTGCTCGGGGCACTGATTTGCGGTGTCCAAATAACACAAACTTTAGCACTTTTCAAATCACAGAAGATCGCTGTGTCAGGGTAGACTTTTAGTAGATTCCAAAACGGCCTGAAACCCGATATCGCAACAGAAAAGTAAAGTTCAGAGCGGTGTTAGCTTCTTTCGGACTAGCGGTGTTTACAAAACAGCTGAGTTCACGCATGCGCACTGTCCTCTCTGATGACGTCATCAAATGAAACTCTAGCTGCATATCGGGTTTCAGGCCGTTTTGGAATCCACTAAAAGTCTACCCTGACACAGCGATCTTCTGTGATTTGAAAAGTGCTAAAGTTTGTGTTACTTGGACACCGCAAAGTAATGCCCCGAGCACTCACGCTAACGGATACGGGATCATGAGTAGAACAGAACGGCTCAACATAAGTTCTGCGATACTGCTCCAATTGACACCAAACTGCTATGGGTGAGTAAAACTACTTGTTTTATTGCCGAAAGAAGGCTCAGATTGTAAAAAAAAAACGTAAATTTTCCTTTAAGGGCAAGTGCGTCACATCCGACTGCTGTCCCGTTTCTTTTTTGTCCCATGCACAGTTAACACGCAGTCGCAGACCGCAGTCGTTTCCATGGAAATCGGGGTGTGGACCAACTGCGTGAAAAAGCACACTTCACGCACTCATATATCCCAGCATGCACCGCGCACTACTTCTTCTACGGGAGAAAATGAAGTCGGCGGCTGCTTCCCGTAGTTGCGAGACGTGTCCCATTTCGCCAACGCTCATGCGGTCCACGGAGTGCACTCAGGGCTGAGCAAGTATGCACAGTCCTGAGTGCAGTCTGAGTACCCTTAAAACCACACTCCGAACTGAGCACTCTGGGAATTGGGACACGGATACAGATGTAAAAGTTCTGAAAGCTTTTGCCACGCCCCCTTTTCAGGCGACCAATCAAACAGCAGCACTGACCCTGACCAGGTACAGTATGTGGTATTGATTTGGACTTTTGTATATTTCCGTAATATAGACACGAGGAAACACGAGGTAAGTTTAATGCCATACTGTGAAACATTCCAGGCAAAGAGAAAGTCTCCATGGAGACAAGATGTAGTCCTATTCTCTCACGTCCTTAAAGCTGCACTATGTAACTTTCCCAGTGGACTGACCGTCACCTGCTTGTTTCTATGGAGATGTCATTGCTCTGCCTGGAATGTTCCACAGTGTGACTTTAAACAGATCAACCTTACATTTATTCAAGTTTTAGACCTCAAACATACGTGACCTGTAAGTTTTAATGCCATACTGTGAAACATTCCAGACAAAGCCACATGTCTCCCAAAGCAGTTGGCAGACCCTCCACCAGAAAAGTTACACAATGCAGCTTTAAAGTAAATCATCAGTGTTTCTTTAGAGCATTTCTTCATATAAAATCCTCAGATTGTGTCGAACCATTGCATTTTTATTTATTCTCCTTAATAAGTGCAGTTTTTCCTCTTTGTCTCAGGTCCAAGTCCTGAGAGCGTCGGGAATATCAGGAATTCCACAAACAGCTCCAGACTCTGACAGATGAGCTCCGAAACGATGCTCCAATAAACAAATGTCCAAGTCTCATCTTATAAATACATTTATAAATACATTTATAAATACATTTATAAATGTATTTATATGAACGTTTGATCAACAGACCTGACAGACTGAGCAGAAGAGAGAAGAGAGGGGGAGGAGAGGAGGAGAGGGGGAGGAGAGGGGGTGGAAAGAGAGGGGGAGGAAAGGAGGGGAGGAGGAAGAGAGGAGGAGAAGAGGGGGAAGAGAGGAGGAGAAGAGGTGGAGGAGAGGGGGAGGAAAGGAGGAGAGGCGGAGGAGGAGGAGAAGAGGGGGGATAGAGGAGGAGGAGAGGGGGGAAAAGAGGGGGAGGAGGAGGAGGAGGGGGAGGAAAGGAGGGGAGGAGGAGAAGAAAGGGTGAGGAAAAGGGGAGGAGAGGAGGAAGAGAGGAGAAGGGGAGGGGGAGGAGAGGAGGAGAGGAGAAGAAAGGGGGAGGAGAAGGGGAGGAGAGGGGGTGGAAAGAGGGGGAGGAGGAGGAGGAGGAGGAGGAGGAGAGGGGAGGAAATGAGGGGAGGAGGAGAAGAAAAGGTGAGGAAAAGGGGAGGAGAGGGGGAAGAGAGGAGAAGAGGGGGAGGAGGAGGAGGGGGGAGAGAAGGAGAAAAGGGTGAAGAGAATGAGAGGAGAGGGGGAGGAGAGGGGGAGGAGAGGGGGAGGAAAGGAGGAAAGGAGGAGAAGAAAGGGTGAGGAGAAGGGGAGGAGATGGGGAGGAGAGGGGGAGGAGAGGGGGAAGAGAGGAGGATGGGGGAGGAGATGGGGGGAGGAGGAGGTGAAGGGGGAGAGGGGGAGAGGGGAGGAGAGGCTGCAGCTTCTGTAAGTTCAGTTCTTCTATGATAAAAAAGTTCTGTTGACTTAAAAAAGGTTGAATAAAATGTGGTTGAAGAATCAAAACGAAACAAATGAAAAGCAGGTGTAGAGTGCAGACTATGATTCTCTGGAAACAGAAATTTAAAGTTATACTTTGGAACATTCTCCATGGAGAGATGTTAAAGCCATAATGGGAAAAAGGTCAAACAAGAGTCAGGTTTGTGGAGATGCGAGCTCCCGGTGAGGACAAACGGGCACATCGGCAAAATGGTGTTAAAGACTCAACCATGAATCACTCCAAATACTTCAGACGGTCAATGAGGACGAAGAGGCTCGGTTAAAAGTTCTGAAAAGTCCGTTTTACAGAAAAGGTTTGATTTAAAACTTTTACTAAACAAATATTTGGAAAAATTGCTCACAGAAACTTTGCCGTTGCCGGTGAGTCGTGATGCAAAAATGACAAAATAACAAATCCTTCTTTTGACATAAAATTTCCAAACTTTAAATCCGCCGTTCGCCGATGTCACATTTTCTCGTCTTTTCTGAACTAAACGCTGGTGAAAGTTTCTCTGAAGGCCTGTCTACGTCTGGAAGAACGGAGGGAGCTTTACAGAAAGAGAGAGGGAGAGGGGGAGGAAGGAGAGAGGAGAGGAGAGAAGGGGGGGTCAGACAGAGATAGAGAGAAGAAGGAAGGAGAGAGGAGGAGAGAAGGAGAAAGAGGAGAAGGAGAGAGGAGGAGAGAAGGGGGGGTCAGACAGTGAGACAGAGCTAGAGAGAAGAAGGAAGGAGAGGGGAGGAGGGAGGGAGAAAGGGGAGAAGGGGAGAGAGGAGAAGAGAAGGGGGGCTCAGACAGTCAGACAGAGATAGAGAGAAGAAGGAAGGAGAGAGGAGGAGAGAAGGAGAAAGAGGAGAAGGAGAGAGAGGAGGAGAGAAGGGGGGGTCAGACAGTCAGACAGAGATGGAGAGAAGACGGAAGGAGAGAGGAGGAGAGAAGGAGAAAGAGGAGGAGAGAAGGGGGGGTCAGACAGTCAGACAGAGATAGAGAGAAGAAGGAAGGAGAGAGGAGGAGAGAAGGAGAAAGAGGAGAAGGAGAGAGAGGGAAAGAGAGAGAGAAGAAAACAGAGAACAAAGAAGGAGAGAAGGAGAGCGAGAGGGAGACAGAGAGAGCGAGAGGAGGAGAGAAAGAATGGAAGACGAAAGGAGAGAGACGGGGAGAAAGTAAAAGAGAGAGAGCAAATGGATGAAGATGGAAGTGAAGAGAGTGAGTGAGTGAGAGACATGGGACAAAGATGGAAGACAGAGGGAGAGAGAGAGAGAGAGACAGTGAAAGAGAGAAGGAAGAAAAAGTAGGAAGAAAGAGCGACATAAAGAGATCTGAACCTTTAAATCCCTCCAGAAGGTTCTGATCAGATAAAAGGTCATTTTCTACAGACACAAATATCAGGTCTGCGGGATTGATCATTATTGAATCGGAATCACAATCAGGAGATCAGGAGAAACAGATCCTCTGCTGAAAAAATGATGTGGTGCCCCTTGAAAAACTCCAGGCGCAGCTGATGTTTAGGAATGTGGTGAACGCTGCACAGATTCAGCCCCGGTCCAGAGTCTGAGCTCACTAATCGGATTTATCCAGACAAGAAATGTCAAAAGTCACCAAAATCAATACTTCAAACTACAGTGGTACCTCACCTTACGAAAGACCCAACAAACGAAAATTCCAAGTTACGAAACGCCTTCACGTTAAATTTTGGTCTCTAGGTACAAAAGAAAATTCAAGTTACGAAACGCAAAATCTCAAAAATTCAATTAATGCGCGCTCAGATGCACGAAACGTAAACACACTTCATCAACACACACGGGGTTAGGTTCCCGCAACAAGAGAAATCCCCCAAGTAGGACAACTTTATATTTTACAATTATTTTACATGTTTTAAGGCTCTAAATGCCTCACCACACACATTATACGCTTTTCTCAGACTGAATTTAAACTTTTCTCACATTTGTCTCTCGTTTAAACACTCATACTTTCATAGATTTTCAACAAAATGTATTAATAGTGAAGTGTGGAGGGAGACACAGCTCCAGAAGCACCGCGCCACGCGAGGAGCACCTCACCTCACCGCGCGAGGAGCATCTCACCGCGCGAGGAGCACCTCACCGCGCGAGGAGCACCTCACCTCACCGCGCAAGAAGCACCTCACCTCACCGCGCAAGAAGCACCTCACCTCACTGCGTGAGGAGTACCTCACCTCACCGCACGAGGAGCACCTCACCTCACCACGTAAGGAGCACCTCACCGCGCGAGGAGCACGTCACCACGCCGCGCGAGGAGCACCTCACCGTGCGGTGCGAGGAGCACCTCACCTCACCGCGCCACGGGAGGAGCACCTCACCTCACCGCGCCACGCGAGGAGCACCCCTAGTTCTGGTCTGCGAGCACGAGATAGAACCGCGGCGCCCAGACCGCGTCCTCTGGAGCCCGAGCCACAAACCAGCCGCACGAAACCAGCAAAGAGCGGCACGTGGTGGTTTAATCCTGGTTTAGTCCAGGTCTAGACCTGGTCCAGTCCTGGTTTAGTCCAGGTCCAGTCCAGGTTTAGACCTGGTTTAGTTCTGGTCTAGACCTGGTTTAGTCCACGTTTAGTCCTGGTCTAGTCTCTTAGCCAATCAGGACGCAGAACCAATGTTACACTATAAAAAAAATGTTACACTATAAAAAAAACAAAAAAACGAATCAGGCCTTTTCCATTGAAATAGCTACTTAACTTACGAAAAATTCACGTTACGAAACCACTTCTGGCACGAATTAATTTCGTAAGGTGATGTACCACTGTATTTATAGAAACTAGATACTCATTAGAGCAGGTGTCGATACTGAAAAAGTCACACTGGCAGGACAGAAATGAAGCTTTCCTGAACAGCTTTAGAACGATCTTGAGCTTCTAGAGTTTGAAATTGTAGTTTCATGACGGCACTATTAAAAGTGCACTGTGGAACTTTTCAGTTGGGGGTCCATCACCTACTTGTTTCTATGGAGATGTCATTGCTTTGCTTGGAATGTTCCACAGTATGACATTAAACAGCTCTACCTGACATTCAGTTTCATGACTGTGAGCGGGGTCGCCTCTCCACAGATCTGACCCGTCACTTGGTCTGGTCTGGTCTCCATGGAAATAGAAAGGTTTAACTTCATAGTGTGAAACATTCCAGACAAAGGAATAACATCTCCATGGATTCTCCAAGCATTTGACGGACCCTCACGAGAAAAGAAAAGAAAGCCACCTTTAAGCTGAAATCTTCTTTAAAGACTTAATCAGAAGTATCTTTACACTCCTCCTTCTGAACAGTTTGTAAAAGCCTTTTAATCAGCTCAAATTAAGTGAAAAATTCCTTCAGTCTGAAATGAGAAGGTCCACATGCATACCACAGGACAAAAGTACACAAAAAGTACTGCAAACAAGTACCACAAACAAGTACCACAAAGACCCCACTGATACCAGAGAGAGTCCAAGACCAGCAGACGGGTTCAGTCCAGGATCTGATCCAAGACTCAAGGAAATAATGAGAAATGCAAATGATCGAAGAGAATCTGCATCTGAAAAGTGCCACTCCAGCCTCAACATCAAAAAATGGAGGACTAAAGGGAGGACTAAAGGGGAGAGTGAGGGGGGAGGAGGGGTGGGGTCTGGAGGACTAAAGGGGAGAGTGAGGGGGAGGAGGGGCGGGGTCTGGAGGACTAAAGGGGAGAGTGGTGGGGGGATTAAAGGGAGGACTAAAGGGGAGAGTGAGGGGGGGTTAAAGGGAGGACTAAAGGGGAGAGTGAGAGGGGGGGGTTAAAGGGAGGACTAAAGGGGAGAGTGAGAGGGGAGGAGGGGAGGATTAAAGGGAGGACTAAAGGGGAGAGTGAGGGTGGAGGAGGGGTGGGGTCTGGAGGACTAAAGGGGAGAGTGAGGGGGGAGGAGGGGAGGATTAAAGGGAGGACTAAAGGTGAGAGTGAGGGGGGAGGAGGGGTGGGGTCTGGAGGACTAAAGGGGAGAGTGAGGGGGGAGGAGGGGAGGATTAAAGGGAGGACTAAAGGGGAGAGTGAGGGGGGAGGATTAAAGGGAGGACTAAAGGGGAGAGTGGGGGGGAGGGGAGGATTAAAGGGAGGACTAAAGGGGAGAGTGAGGGTGGAGGAGGAGGGGTGGGGTCTGGAGGACTAAAGGGGAGAGTGAGGGGGGTCTGGAGGACCAAAGGGGAGAGTGAGGGAGAAGGAGGAGGGGAGGGGTCTGGAGGACTAAAGGGGAGAGTGAGAGGGGGGGGATCTGGACGACTAAAGGGGAGAGTGAGGGGGGAGGAGGGGATGGGTCTGGAAGATTAAAGGGAGGACTAAAGGGGAGAGTGAGGGGGAGGAGTGGGGTCTGGAGGACTAAAGGGGAGAGTGAGGGGGAGGAGTGGGGTCTGGAGGACTAAAGGGGAGAGTGAGGGAGGAGGAGGAGGGGAGGGGTCTGGAGGACTAAAGGGGAGAGTGAGGAGGGGGTCTGGACGACAAAAGGGGAGAGTGAGGGGGAGGAGGGGATGGGTCTGGAGGATTAAAGGGAGGACTAAAGGGGAGAGTGAGGGGGAGGAGTGGGGTCTGGAGGACTAAAGGGGAGAGTGAGGGGGGAGGAGAGGTGGGGTCTGGAGGACTAAAGGGGAGAGTGAGGGGGAGGAGGGGGGAGGTCTGGAGGACTAAAGGGGAGAGTGAGGGAAGAGGAGGGGCGGGGTCTGGAGGATTAAAGGGGAGAGTGAGGGGGAGGAGGGCGGGGTCTGGAGGATTAAAGGGGAGAGTGAGGGTGGAGGAGGGGTGGGGTCTGGAGGACTAAAGGGGAGAGTGAGGGGGGAGGAGGGGAGGATTAAAGGGAGGACTAAAGGGGAGAGTGAGGGGGAGGGGAGGAGGGGAGGATTAAAGGTAGGACTAAAGGTGAGAGTGAGGGGGAGGAGGGGTGGGGTCTGGAGGACTAAAGGGGAGAGTGAGGGGGGAGGAGGGGAGGATTAAAGGGAGGACTAAAGGTGAGAGTGAGGGGGGAGGAGGGGTGGGGTCTGGAGGACTAAAGGGGAGAGTGAGGGGGAGGAGGGGAGGATTAAAGGGAGGACTAAAGGGGAGAGTGAGGGGGGAGGATTAAAGGGAGGACTAAAGGGGAGAGTGGGGGGGGAGGGGAGGATTAAAGGGAGGACTAAAGGGGAGAGTGAGGGTGGAGGAGGAGGGGTGGGGTCTGGAGGACTAAAGGGGAGAGTGAGGGGGGGGGGTCTGGAGGACCAAAGGGGAGAGTGAGGGAGAAGGAGGAGGGGAGGGGTCTGGAGGACTAAAGGGGAGAGTGAGAGGGGGGGGTCTGGACGACTAAAGGGGAGAGTGAGGGGGAGGAGGGGATGGGTCTGGAAGATTAAAGGGAGGACTAAAGGGGAGAGTGAGGGGGAGGAGTGGGGTCTGGAGGACTAAAGGGGAGAGTGAGGGGGAGGAGTGGGGTCTGGAGGACTAAAGGGGAGAGTGAGGGAGGAGGAGGAGGGGAGGGGTCTGGAGGACTAAAGGGGAGAGTGAGGAGGGGGTCTGGACGACAAAAGGGGAGAGTGAGGGGGAGGAGGGGATGGGTCTGGAGGATTAAAGGGAGGACTAAAGGGGAGAGTGAGGGAGGAGGAGGGGTGGGGTCTGGAGGACTAAAGGGGAGAGTGAGGGAGGAGGAGGGGTGGGGTCTGGAGGACTAAAGGGGAGAGTGAGGGAGGAGGAGGAGCGGGGTCTGGAGGATTAAAGGGGAGAGTGAGGGGGAGGAGGGGCGGGGTCTGGAGGATTAAAGGGGAGAGTGGGGGAGGGGGGTCTGGAGGACTAAAGAGGAGAGTGAGGGGCGAGGGGGGGTCTGAAGGATTAAAGGGGATAAGGGGAGAGCGTTATCAGGGCAGTCTTGTGTAATGTCGCTAACTACCTGAAATTCGAGACCACTTAGATTTTTGACCAGAAAGCTGCAAATATCAGTCCTTGTTTGCACTAAATCATGATTAAGAATAGTAGATCATGCTTTTAAACACCATGACAACAGTCCTGTACCTGCCCCCACACTGAGCTCCAGGAGGAGGGGGGCATGTGCGGAGGCTCTGCCCGCTCAGAGGCAGCCTGACCTGGGGAGAGCGGTGCCGAACGAGGGGGCTGTTCGGGAGAAACGGAGGCAAGGAAACAGGACATGCTCTGAGTTTTATTTAACCACGGCATCCTCCCACACAAGGATCTGTTTAGCTTTTGTTATAAAGTTACAGGTTTTAAATTGTAATCTCTCTAGTGAACCTATAAACGTGTCTAAACTCTGAAAATGTCACTATGTTCTTTTACAGTTTGGTTTCAGAAGTAAAGAGTAACATTTGGAATATTTACGTCTTGTTGGGTCCTGGTTTAGACGTAGTTTGGTTCAGATCATAGGCTGTAAATAGTAAATAGGAAGTGAGTATGGGCGCACTTCCGGCTCTATCAACTTTAGCTCCAATTCCAAAAGTGTTGCCTCTTTCTGTAACTGCTGCTATCAGTGTTCTTATTTTTGTCTTCAAATATTTGTATTACCTGCTCTACGTGATCCTGGTGTTTGTATTTCGTTATTTTGTCCGCAAACAAATTCCTAACGATCTCTGTTCTAATGCAGCTTCCGCATCACAAACACACTGGGAGTTGTGTTTTGTTTCTTTTATACATGTTTAAAACACAAACTGAAAACACTCTATTTACCTTTTGATGTCATGTGGTGATACAGGAAGTGCTCTATTGTGTTTTTAAAGGGCCACTAAACCCCAAAATCACTTTTTTCTATTGACTGGCTGTGTAAATGAGTGTAAAATAGAAGTGTATAAATGTCCCTGGCCTTATTTTGGCATTTTAATGAGAAATATTTGTTAAAAATTTGACTGAATCCGTGTCTGTACCGGCCTCTTTACGATCAACTACGGATACTACTTTTGAATTTTGGGGTTGGACTAATGGGCGCCAATGAGTCAGATGCTGTTCTGAGGTTATTACGTGACAAGCACAGCCACTGGCGGTACGGGGGGTGCCTACCTGGCACCGCTGGGTACTGCAATGTCCCGCCGCGTCTGGAGAAAAGGGAAATGGCCTGATCCAAGCACAAATGTTTGCTCTGTTTCAAAGTCCGGAGCGCACCGGTCTGGTTGTCTATCATCGCTCCAGAGCCCGGCCACACCTGCTCCCCCCAACCCGCCGGGCACCGCCAACTCTGGAGGATTTTTCAGATTTTGCTTAGGGGTGGAGTAAAGCTTCGGGAGAGTGTTTAACGGCTCTTTAGGGGCCGTTTAGACGAGGACGATTGCGACTGAAAACGACAAAATATTCTATCGGAAGTGTCTTTCGTTTACACGGCGGCGGCGCCGTCGGGCTCTGAAACCGCAAAAATCTGAAGACTCCTTCCAGAGTGTGGAGTTCTGAAGACGGCCCGGGTCGTGTCTCCGTCTAAACGGCAAGAAGCGCAAAACATGTTCACGTCGCATACACCTGACTGGATGCGCCAAGCCGGTAAAAACAATAACAATACGTCGCAGGCGACAGAGGCGAGTTTGGACAAGACCGGGCAGAACCAGTCAGCGGTGGGACAATTTTGAGAATGGATTAGTTGATGACAGTGCTTGGGTGGAAAACTTCAGAATGACTAAACAAGCTCTTGTTGGCACACAGGTCTGATAAAACTGCAGGCATATTCCCATACTTTCCTCTGTCCGAGCACCACCAAGTGCACTTGTCTGTGTTCTGTGTTTCTCATAGTGCTTTAGCACTTTAGCAGTTTAAGTTGCGTTACCACCGAGGTGCTCTTCTTGTTCATTTTATGCTGTGTGGCTCTGTGCTGGTTGACATGACTGAGATACGCATTACGTGCCTGTCCGTGTATAATGTAGCCTATAGGCTATGCATTATGTTCGACCAAACATTTCGGTGACACCCTCTTGCGATTGTGGCCCCCCCCCGAGTTCAAATGCGTTCCGCGGTCTATGCTCTTGTTGTATTAAGCGAAGAGCTCCGACCCGACATCGAGGGCGAAACAACCGTGATGAGAGCCCCTGTGGTGTCCTGAAAAAGGTAGCTCTGACATTATATTAGCGGCCTGGCATGCATATTCAATCGAATTTGCCCACTTTTGCGTCTTTGTATAAACAAACATTTCCTGTTGAGAACGCTCGTCTAAACGATTGAAGACGAGACGCCACTTTTGCGTCTTCTGTTTTGATCGTCGCCGTATAAACGTAGCCTTAAACTCCAGAAATCCTTCACAAGACTCACTTGGCTCATTTCAGCCTTGGAATTGCTAATCTCCACTGAACAAAAGATAAAAGGTAGCTGTTCACTACTAAAACTACTACTGCATGACATCACAAGGTGGAACAGAGCATTTTGAGTTTTGGGGATGTAGACAGACTAATAATAAAGGATTACTCAAACATGTGTGAATGAACTGGGATGTTTTTGATGAAAGAACATTATAAAATTACTTAAAGCTCACAAGAGTTAATTTTATGCAATAAAGGACAGAAACTTGCTATAGAAAAACTTGCCATTTTTGGTGTAAACTATAAGGCAACAAAACTATTCTGTGCAAATGAGTGTCTGATTCTGGTGATGTACAGTGCAGCACATGGGGAAGAATAACCAGCAGTGACTTGTACCAGAGCTGATTCACTTTAAGCGTTCCAGTGGGTTTATCTCAGGGGAGGCAAGACCACATGGAGCAGAGTTAGACCTGGTCCAGTCCAGTTTCGATCACTCCCCCACAGACTAGGACCCCCCACAAAACCTGCAGGACTACACACAGAACTCAGTATAGTCCTGATCTGGTCCTGGTCTAGTCCAGTTTCGCTCACTCCCTCGTGGACCAAGACCCCCCACAAGCCCACACTCTCAGACCACAGATCCCTGGACCTGTTTTAGTCCTGGTTCAGTTTCAGAATGAGCTCATGCCTCAGACAGTGCGCCCCTCACTCCTCCACAGACCGGGACCTCCCACAGACCAGGACCCGGGCCTACGCTTTCAGACGGTAAAATACTCCTGACCTTATTCAGGCACTGGTGGTGCCACAGCTGTCCTGGGACAGACTGACACAAGTGAGGCATCCACAATGTGAAGTGCTCAAACCACAAACCTCTTCTAGACCCAGTGCTACACTAAACCAGTTCTAAACCAGGCCTAAACCAGGTCTAAACTAGGCCTAAACAAGGACTAAACCAGTTCTAAACCAGGCCTAAACCAGGTCTAAACCAGGTCTATACTAGGCCTAAACAAGGACTAAACCAGTTCTAAACCAGGTCTATACTAGGTTTAAACCAGTTCTAAACCAGGCCTAAACCAGGTCTAAACCAGTTCTAAACCAGGACTAAATCAGGTCTAAACCAGGTCTAAACCAGGATTAAGCCAATCATAAAGCAGGTCTAAATCATTTCTAAACCAGGACTAAATATGCTTAAAGCAGGCATAAACCAGGTCTAAAACAAGACTAAACCAGATCTAAACCAGGACTAAACCAGATCTATCTGTGGTCCTCTCCCATGCCAGTAATAAAGTATTATTGACAGATTTCAGTCACACTCTGGTCCGACTCAAGGCTGATCTCAAACAAACAGATATGAGGATCTGTGATAAAGGAGCAGAGTTTCTCTTCAGGAACAATAAGAAAACTCCACTGTACATATACATATATACTGTGTATATACTGTGTATACACTGTGTACTGTATACACTGTGTATACACTGTGTATATACAGTGTATACACTGTGTATACACTGTGTATATACAGTGTATACACTGTGTATATACTGTGTATATACTGTGTATATACTGTGTATACACAGTGTATACACAGTGTATACACTGTGTGCTGTATATACTGTGTATATATACTGTATATACTGTGTGTATATACTGTGTATACACAGTGTATACACAGTATATACACAGTATATATACACAGTATATATACACAGTATATATACAGTATATATACTGTGTATATATACTGTGTATATATATTGTATATACTGTGTATATATACTGTGTATATACTGTGTATATATACTGTGTATATACTGTGTATATATACTGTGTATATATATTGTATATACTGTGTATATATACTGTGTATATACTGTGTATATATACTGTGTATATACTGTGTATATATACTGTGTATATACTGTGTATATATACCGTATATACTGTGTATATATACTGTATATACTGGTGATTATAAAACTTAGGTTGGGTTTGTTTAGGCTACATTTACGGTTATTTTGCCTCTTTACGGTCATATTTGAAGACAGTAGGTCGGTGGACATTCTTACCTGTATTCAGAACACTTTACAGGAGGCCAATGTCAGACTGTTTATGTGTGATTAGGCTTTAGCTGCGTAAACTATTCGGACGGGATTAGTTTTACAGGGGGATGTAGACTAATGTGGGTTTATCACAGGACCTCTGTAATATAAATGACCCATTCACACAGGACAACAAATGTCCGGAATATTTATTTGACATGGGAGGAGTTTGTTTACGCTCTGCTCTGTATTCGTAGCCGTGACGTCACTTCCGTAGATAGAGAAGTCATGATTAGCCTATGTGAAATATTAGTGAACTGTGCACATTACTGTCCATAATCAGGACTAATAGAGCATACATAACCTAAAACAAGCAGAAGTTTCATGCCTCTGACGACTGATTTATACCTCTTGGTCTTTTTCATTGGTCGATGTGTGCGTTTGTTTGAGAGTACCGGTAGATCATTTTGTTTGCCGGCAAAACAAAGCGCTTCAAGCTCCTCCAAAATTGCGGTAAATTATTTCTTTAAACGGATGTGACGAAATATTACATACATCTTTACCGAGGGTCACATTCGCATGGGATTAATATTACCTATGGTAATTCCCCCAGACCGTTTTACAGAAGGTGAAACTCGCTGTAAATTTCACAGACATACTCCGTTATGTTTACGGACATGGCGCGTTCAGACAGGACTAAATTCCCTGGTAATTATTACTTCACCCCATGTCACCCCATAAAACTACAGTGGTACCTCACCTTACGAAAGACTCCACAAACGAAAAATCCAAGTTACGAAACGCCTTCACGTTAAATTTTGGTCTCTAGATACGAAAGAAAATTGAAGTTACAAAACGCGAAATCTCCAATCCAAACCAACTTTATTTATAAAGCACTTTAAAAACAACAAATCTCAAAAATTCAATTAAGATGCACGCCCCGAAACGTAAATACACACGTCAACACACACGGGGTTAGGTTCCAGAGGTGGCCCGCGGTGGGAGAGGTCCACGAGGTAGGACAACTTTGTATTTTGCAATTGTTCTACATGTTTTAGGGCTGTAAATGCCTCACCACACACATTCTACGCTTTTCTCAGACTGGAGTTGGGCTTTTCTCGCATTTCTCTCTCGTTTGAACACTCGAACTTTCATATATATCAATATAGCGCCGAACGTGCGAGGGGAGCGGAGACACAGGATTACTATCAACAACACATCATCAGTATGGTAAAACTCACCTGTCTCACGACGGTCTAAACCCCGCTCACGTTCCCTATTAGTGAGTGAACAATCCAACGCTTGATGAATTCTGCTTCACAATGACAGGAAGAGCCGACATCGAAGGATCAAAAAGCGACGTCACTATGAACGCTTGGCCGCCACAAGCCAGTTATCCCTGGAGAGGTGCGCGACACAGTGCGAGGCCGCGTGCCCGCAACCCCGGTGCGGGCACGCGGCCTCGGACTGTGTCGGGATGGAGCCGCGGCGCCCGGGCCGTGCCTCCCCCTCGGGGCCGCTTCCACGCGGGCCAAGTGCGAGCGCAGGAGCGAGGCCAGTGGAGAGCCGCGGGGTGATTTAACCCTGGTTTGGTCCCGGTTTGGTCCGGGTCTGGACCTGGTCCTGTCCTGGTTTAGTCCAGGTCCAGTCCAGGTTTAGACCTGGTTTAGTTCTGGTCTAGACCTGGTTTAGTTCTGGTCTAGACCTGGTTTAGTTCTGGTCTAGACCTGGTTTAGTTCTGGCTAGACCTGGTTTATTCCACTTTTAGTCCTGGTCTAGTCTCTTAGCCAATAAGGATGCAGAACACACAGTATAGTTACACTATAAAAAAAAAGTTACACTATTTATAAAAAAAACTTGGAACGGAAAGAGCGGAGCCTCGGAACGGATCAGGCTTCTTCCATTGAAATAGTTACTCAACTTACGAAAAATTCACCTTACGAAACCACTTCTGGAATGAATTAATTTCGTAAGGTGAGGTACCGCTGTAATCCCGTCCGAATAGGGCTCAAGTGTTACCAATGAGAAAGAATGAAAAGTAGCTACACTCACCGCTCACACAGGAACCTCTCAGATCAGAAGTCTTCACTAATATGTGTCCTTTTAATCCTGACTCAAAACAATCATGTGTCAAAATAATATAACCCAGCGTGTTGACAGCAGCTGCATGTGTGTCCTGTTTATGGGACGTCCTCTCTTCTCTTTCATAAAAACAACTGGCCTAAACTGTGCTGAAGTTCACTTTTATTTACTGTCAGTATCTTGGATCAGACACGAGTGTTTAAAGCAGCTCTTCAGTGCACATGGATCTGTGGTTGAGCAGTGATGTAAAAAAGAGCATGTGTGTCACATATTAGGACATTTATCTGTCTGCAAACTGAATTAAACTGACACAATACAGAGAGTCTCTGCTTTATAATGAGGTATAACATGCCCACGTGAACCATCAGCCCATATGTCTCCAAGCGTCCATATTAGCCAATAATATCAGCCAATCAATACATCAGCCGGGCCCTAGTCTAAAGTCCAGGCTTATCCTGAAATCCTGATCTGGCTCCAATCTGGTCCACGACAGAAATAAGTCTGAGTCTAACCAAAGCTCAGGCCTGAAGTTTGAGCTGCTCTTTGTGCTCCTGGTGACTCTGAGAAGACCAGATCAACCAGATGGAGCAACGACATCACGGAAAATGGGCTCAAGGTGTGATTTTTTTAAAGGTCCCATGACATGGTACTTCTTGATGCTTTTATATGGCTCCTTAATGGTTCCCTAATACTGTAAATGAATCCTTCTTCAAAATCAACACTCAGTGCATGAGAAACAGAGATAAGATGAGAAAGAGTATTTTTTTCTCCCTCAGAACAGGTCATAATGGGCGTTGTTGCTTGAATGCAAATGAGGAGAAAAAAGCTGGCCAATAGCAGAGGGTGGGGGCGTGGCCAAACTCTCCGCTCTCGCTCTGAGCTCTCAGCTGATCCATTTCCTTGTTTTTGCACGGGGGGGAGAGAGTTGAAGCGTTCCATTGAAAAATAAACACATTTCCACAGAGAATAAAATTAAACCACTGCTGTTCAAAGGTCCAGAGGCTCAGATAAAGGACTTCCGAGCCTAGAAACACTCGGACGTGCCTCCAGGCAAATAAAAAAACACATTTCGCATTGCCTAGCGCATTCGCAGTCCAAACTCTCTGGGCGTGATTTACAGAGACGCTGAGTTCAGACAGACGGGGGTGGAACTGCATTTGCATTTCTTTTTTCGATCTGACGTCAATAAGGTGCCTTGTTCAAAATCGCCCGTTTGAGCTCCGATTTTTTCTAACGCAGAAAAGGATTGCAAATGCTCAGTTTAGACATTTCGCAACTTTTAACCATGGGGGGGGGGCTTAAACAGGGTAGGGGAGCTCATATTAACGTTCAAAAACCTCAGAAAGTGAAAATTTCATGCCATGGGACCTTTAAATGATCTGATTAATGGACAAGAGTCTGAGGCTACGTTTATACGGCGACGATCAAAACAGAAGACGCAAAAGTGGCGTCTCGTCTTCAATTTTTTATCTGCGTTTAGACGAGCGTTCTCAACAGGAAATGCTTGTTTATACAAAGACGCAAAAGTGGGCGAATTCAATTGAATATGTATGCCATTCCGCTAATAATATAATATAATATATATATTAATAATATAATAATAATATAATGCAGGTAATATAATGTCAGAGCTACCTTTTTCAGGACACCGACAGGGGCTCTCATCACGGTTAATTCGCCCTCGATGTAGGGTCGGAGCTCTTCGCTTAATGCAACAAGAGCTTGTTTAGTCATTCTGAAGTTTTCCACCCAAGCACTGTCAGCAACTAATCCATTCTCAAAATTATCCCACTGCTGACTGGTTCTGCCCGGTCTTGTCCAAACTCGCCTCTGTCACCTGCGACGTATTGTTATTGTTTTTACCGGCTTGGCGCATCAGGTCATGTGTATGCGGCGTGAACATGTTTTGCGCTTCTTGCCGTTTAGACGGAGACGCGACCCGGGCCGTCTTCAAAACTCCACACTCTGGAAGGAGTCTTCAGATTTGTGCGGTTTCAGAGCCCGACGGTGCCGCCGCCGTGTAAACAAAAGACACTTCCGATAGAATATTTTGTCGTTTTCAGTCGCAATCGTCCTCGTCTAAACGGCCCCTGATATGGCACACTGAACTTTTCTGGTCATTTTGAAGTGTTCACTCCCCCTCCTCTCCCGGTCGCTCCGCAGGTGGAGAGGATGCTGGCTGCAGGGCGGAGCTGCAGGGCGGAGCTGCAGGGCGGAGCCTGGTTAACGCGCCCGGGGAATGAAGTTGCCTCACCCCTTCCCGACGCGCGGCCGAATGTGCGGAGCTTAAGTTAAGGTTAGAAAAGTGAAGCTGTAACAGATCTCTTCACATGCAGCCTAGAAGAAACGATAAAATTCTGGCAAAGGTGTTTGTAGTTTGACAGGGAGCGAGAGACGAGGGGATGAAAAGAGAGAGAGAGACAGACATGATGAAGGAGTGAACAGACAGAAACCACCGTCCTCCTCAGAGTCCAAACAGCATCTGTCTGTGTGGAAGAGCTGCCCCCTTACACCAGCCACATGGCCAAGAGGAGGTGAATGAAATAATGGCCATAGACTCTGCGGTTTGTGCCTTTGTGACGAGTGCGGCGTCCACACACACGGGGGTCTCGTGAGCAGGAGAGTTTGGACTGTAAATGTCTCGAGCGACACGTGACTATAAAAGTCTATCTCACAGGTGTGTGCTGAAACTTTTGACTAAACTGTTTCTGTTTGTTCTTTAGATGTTCTTGGAGACAGAGCTGAAATAATCCTGACAGTAAAGTGTGTTTGTTACTGCGGCAACTCTGCGTCACCTCTGGTTCGTCACTTTGCTGGACAGAACTGAGGCTTTGACAAGCCTGGATTGGCCAAATAAGCCAGGCTTTCGCTTTAGCTCGTTTCATAGCATATCCTGCAGGACTAAACCAAGACAAAACTAAACTGCAAATATCTAAACTAGAAATAAACCAGGTCAAATTTGAAATAAACTTAGATACACCAAATCTAAATGGGAACTAAACCAGCAAGAAAGGGAACTAAACAAGGTCTAAATCAGGACTAAACCAGGATTACATCAAGACAAGACCGTACCACTACAAACCAGAACTAATCTATGGCCAACTAACCTATCCAAACATGCTCCAGGTAAAATCCTCCAGTTTGGGTCCAAACCTAAACCACAGAATCATGGGGATGGTCCCTGGGTCAGGTGTAGAAACAACTTCTCCTGTGTGAGATCAATAAAAGTCAATCTTCTAATCCTTAACCACTGGAAGGCGCTTTGTGTTACATTTTTTGTATGAAAAGCGCTTTAGAAATATTGTTTGATTGATTGATCGATCTAACCCTAACTAGATCTAAATCAGGTCCCAACCTGAAGAACACTGAGGTCGTTTTCACACCAGGAAAGTCCCCAAGTGAACCAACATCTGTAAACAAACCCACGTGTGCTGAGGTCGCTCAGACACTGGACAGAAATGAGCCGTGTCCAAACAGAAGGAGGAGAATCATGGTGTTGCTGTTTTCAGTGTCGTCATAGCGATATGGTTTGCTCAGTTTTTACAGTTCGCACAGCATTATGAGGTTTACACTATTTTACAATCAATTTACAAACGACGAAGACACAGGGCGAGACGACTACAGAGGACAGCGCTCATGTGCGCATCAAGTTCTGACTCTTGCTCTTCACACAAAACGTAAGTAAGACTCATAAGTTTAGTTTAGTTTCGTCAGCCTCGGTTTCCCATAATGCTCGACATACGACGGGAGCTCGTTAAAGGGACAGTGTGTAAGATTTTTACCCGTTAATTACTGAAATTGAAGATACCCATTCAAAAATACATTGTTTTCCAAGCCTTTTCACTTCCATCATGAAATCAAAGTATTCTTTTGGACTTAGCTATAGTCACATAAAAGGGGGATCTTCCCCATGCAGAGGCAGCCATTTTGAATACGAGAGCCGCAGAAGGACATTTGGGCTCCGCCTTCGGCAAGGCTCGTGGTTTTGGGTAAACAACACAAGCATGCTGCCGGATCAGACGTCGTAATGGATCTAACACGTGTTTTGGACTAAATTGTTTTACTGGATTTTATTCGCTGGATCCTTACGGACAAATTGAGAGCAAGTTTATGGTGAAATACAGAGTTTGACCTGTGCAAAGCATTCTAAGGTAAGCTAACCTCGCTTTGTGCTTTTCTGTATAAAAGCCCCATGTGCTCGGGGAGTGTTTATTGTGCAGGGAAATGAATTGCATAGTCAAAAAGAGGAGACTGTAAGGTTTCATTTGATGTGTAGAGTGTCATGGTACATGATCGGGAATGTGTGTTTTCATAAGAAAAAACAAAAACAAAACGAGACCACGTTTTATTTATACAGTAGCGGCTCGTGCGCGGGTACGAGAGCTGTCCGGGTTACGGCGCACCCGGGTGACCCTCGAGGTCTGCCGTAGCTAAAACAGAAAGTGCAAAAGCACCATCCACCTATGCGCCACGAATCCTACACACTGGAGCTCGTTAAGTACAAAAAGCCAACTTGTGGATCGAGTCCGGTCTGCATTCTCACCTCAAACGAACCGCACCAGAGTTCGAATGGAACCTGACCGAGACCGAGCTTTTTAGGTGGTCTCAGTTCGCTTGTTTTTCTCCGGATCGAGATTTTTGGTTTTTATTCACACCAGAACAAAAGGTCCGAATCAAAGGAGCAAACAAACTCTGGTTCATTTTAAACGAACCAAACAAGGTGTGAACACGACCTGAAACAGAAGTGTAGCTCATTAAGCAAACCAGTTAGATTATAATGGAAGGGCAGATTATGTTCATTTTAATCTGTTTTAATCTGTAATCTACTTAAGGGGAGGAGCTACATTCATATAAAAACAATAATTACACTTGAACATCAGTGTGATTTTAAAATAAAACTTTAGATTTTATGAGTGAACGAGAGAAGAGCAGAGCCGTGATCCAAACTCTAATCTGAACCCATCACTTTTAAAACCGCTCTTTTTTTTGTTTAATCTTCTGGAAATTTAGGTCCAAATTCTGTCAGAGAAAAAGTGAAAAGTCCAAAAGGTTAAAATGATGGAGCGAGCGAGGGAGAGAGGGAGAGAAAGAAAGGAGAGGTGGGGGCAGTAAGTGAGGGGAGAGATGAGAAGAAGAAAAAGAAAGAAAGATGGAGAGAGAAAGGAGGAGACGGGGTGGATAAAGAGAGTAAGAGGGAGAGATGGACAGACACAGAGAGGGGAGAGAAAAAAGGCAATAGAGAGAAAGAGAGGCGATAGAGGAAGAAACACGAGAAGGAGTAAGAGAAGATGATAGAGAGAGAGGAAGAGAGGGAGAGAGGGAGAGATGGGGAGAAAGAAAAAAGGCATAAGAGAAGATAGATAGAGAGATGGGGAAATGGAGAGAGAGAAACAAAAGGAGTAAGAAAAGATGAATAGGCAGAGAGAGAGAGAGAGAGAGAGTGGGGAATAGATGAGGAGATGGAGGGAAGAGAGGGGAGATGCTGAGATGGAGAGAGAAAGAAAAAAAAAGAGTAAGAGAAAAAAGATGGATATAGAGAGGAAGAGGGGGAGATGGGTTAATGGAAAGAGAGAAACAAAAGGAGTAATGGAAGATGGATACAAAGAGAGGAAGAGAGGAGAGAAATGAGGAGAAATGAAGATTAAAGGAAAAGTAACGTTTTTTACAATCTGAGCCTTATTTTGGTAATAAAACAAGTTGTTTTACTCACCCATAGCACTTTGGTGTCATATGGAGCATTTCCGGAGATGTTTTAGATTAGCGTTAGGCTAACGCCGTTAGCCTAGCGCGACTTCTAGCCATAGCTCGGGGCATATAATATATTCTCCAAGCATGTAATATGCCCCGTGCGGGCTCCAAATAACACAAACTTTAGCACTTTTCAAATCATAGAAGCTCGATGTCTTAATCTACGATTTCGTTTGAATCTAAAGTGGCCTGTAATCCGAGATTTATCCATAGTTTACAGCTTTGCGTTTCATGTTTGGGTCCCGGGAGCTGAGAGCACAGTCCACACATGCGCACTGGCGTCCTCATCTACTCGAAACTATGGATAAATCTCGGATTACAGGCCACTTTTGACCACACGAAATCGTAGACTAAAGACATCGAGCTTCTATGATTTGAAAAGTGCTAAAGTTTGTGTTATTTGGAGCCCGCACGGGGCATATTACATGCTCGGGGAATGCCCCGAGCTATGGCTATAAGTCGCGCTAGGCTAACGGCGTTAGCCTAACGCTAATCTAAAACATCTCCGGAAGTGCTCCATATGACACCAAATTACTATGGGTGAGTAAAACAACTTGTTTTATTACCGAAATAAGGCTCAAATTGTAAAAAACGTTACTTTTCCTTTAAGATAAAGATTAAGATTTATTGATCTCACACAGTGACACAGGAGAAATGTGACTTCTGCATTTGACTCGTCCTTTCAGGAGCCGTGGGCAGCTCGGGGGGCAGTACCGGGGGGCAGTACCGGGGGGCAGTACCGGGGGGCAGTACCGGGGGGCAGTACCGGGGGGCAGTACGGTGAAGGGTCTTGCCCCAGGACCCACACTGGCTTTGCTCACTGCCCGGGGGGTATTTGAACCCAGGTTCCCCGGGTGAAAGTCAAGTGACTTACCAGTAAAGCTAACCAGCCGGAAGAAAAGAGGAGTAAGAGAGAGAGAGAGAGAGAAACAAAAGAATGAGTAAGAGAAGATGGACAGAGCGAGGGAAGGGGGGATGCAGAGATGGACAGAGAGAAAGGAAAAAGATTAAGAGAAAAAAGATGGATAGAGAGAGGAAGACAGAGAGAGAGATGGGAGATGAAGAGAGAAACAAAGGGAGTAAGAAGATTGAGAGAGCGAGAAAGAGAGGGGAGAGATGGAGAGAGAGAAACACGCTCCATCTCTCCTTTTCCTACATGTGGGTTTGATCATGCGTTACTTTGACTCTTTAAAAGACTTTTGTTTAAAATAATAATCATTATAAAAGTGTACTAGTGAATATTTGAGCACTAAAATCCAGATATCTTTGAATTAAGAAAGAAAACTACAAAATAAAAGGCATAAAAGTTTAAGAAAATGTAAAATGTTGATAAATAAAACAACACCCCGTCAGTGTAAAGCAACAACACAAGAATCAGAAGGAACCAGGAAGACATCTCCGTGTGTCAGATGCCCTTCCGTCCCTCCTGTAGTTTAGATCTGTACAAACATGTCCTGAAATCTGATTCTTTTGTTGTCAATTCAGATTTCAGTCTTTTTGTCAATTCTTCTGGACGTGTTTAAAATGTGAACTTTCAACAGAATCTTGTTATAAACACAGAAATCACAAATGCTCGTTAGAAAAATCACTATCAGATATTTTTCCCAAAAGCCCTGACTGAATCACCACAAATTATTATTACCAAATATTCTAGAATAAAAGAATTAAACTCTGTGTATCATGATACTGTAATCCACCACAAATCTGTATTTGTCCCATGAAATAAACGCAAACAAAAGGGAAGCAGTGAGCACTCGGAATAACAGATGTTTGTTCATTTATAAGATTGTGCTTATTTAAAGCCCCAGTATGTAGGATTCGTGGCGCATAGGTGGATGGTGCTATTGCACTTTCTGTTTTAGCTACGGCAGACCTCGAGGGTCACCCGGGCGCGCCGTAACGTGGACAGCTCTCGTACCCGCGCACGAGCTGCACGCCGCTACTGTATAAATAAAACGCGGTCACGTTTTTTTGTTTTTTCTTTTCGCATGAAAACACACATTCCCGATCATGTACCATGACACTCTACACATCAAATGAAACCTTACAGTCTCCTCTTTTTGACTATGCAATTCATTTCCCTGCACAACAATCACTCCCCGAGCACATGGGGCTTTTATACGGAAAAGCACAAAACGAGGTTAGCTTACCTTAGAATGCTTTGCACAGGTCAAACTCTGTATTTCACCATAAACTTGCTCTCAATTTGTCCGTAAGGATCCAGCGAATAAAATCCAGTAAAACAATTTAGTCCAAAACACGTGTTAGATCCATTACGACGTCTGATCCGGCAGCATGCTTGTGTTGTTTACCCAAAACCACGAGCCTTGCCGAAGGCAAAGGCGGAGCCCAAATGTCCTTCTGCGGCTCTCGTATTCAAAATGGCTGCCTCTGCATGGGGAAGATCCCCCTTTTATGTGACTATATCTAAGTCCAAAAGAATACTTTGATTTCATGATGGAAGTGAAAAGGCTTGGAAAACAATGTATTTTTGAATGGGTATCTTCAATTTCAGTAATTAACGGGTAAAAATCTTACACACTGTCCCTTTAAAGTCCTGATATTACACAAAAGTGACTCTGGTGAGCTTTACACCGTGTGAGAATGTTTCCTCATCACAAACACACCTGGAGTTGTGTCTTTTTATTTCATCCACACGTGTTTAACTCTTTTATTAGTCCGTCTACACCTCCAAAGCTCAGAGCGCTCTGTTCAGCCTCGTGATGTCATACAGGGTTAGTTTAAGTTAACAGCTCCTATGGTGTTTAAAAACACAGTGGAACACTTCCTATATTACCACATGACATCACAAGGTGGAATGGAGAAGAAGTCATTTATTCATTTATGTTTGATAAATATGGGCCCTTTAAATCTCAGTGTCACTGCCTAAATGTTGATCTTTAAGCATTTGTTTTTGATCAGTGGAAACTTTTAAAAAAGCAAAATTCAAAGTCTAATTTTTGTCAATATTGTTCGTTTTATTTTATTTGGGTTCATTTGAATATAAAACCATTATTCTTAAAACAGACACATGTTACACTCATGGGGGAAATGTTAAGAAAGGCAATAATGAATATAAATATAAATATAAATATAAGGCTGCAATGTCCTGTAACATGTGTTTTTACATAGTATTTTTAATTGTTTTGGGGAATTAGGAGAAAAACTTTGAGGTTGGGTCGTTTTAATGATCTGTAAAAGTGTTTTGGAGGAAGAAAGTAGTTTTTTTATTATTAAATGGCAAGTAATACATTTCCTCATGCTCATACACTCATAAAATCATACTGAAAAAAAGTTGATTTTGTTTTTGTAAAAGAAAAAATCAAATGAATGAATGAAGAACACAAACACAGTGACGCACCTGAAGGTTTGAAGCCCGCAGAGCTCAGCTGGACTCCTCTTCTCTCCAACACTTCTCACTTTCCTCCAAAAACACGAACAACTGTGTCAGCGTGGACCCGCACCTCTCCAGACGCGTGCCACATGTCTCCAAAGCGCCTTTACGCACGGGGACGCACTAACGCGCGTAACGTGTAAAAGTCCACTTTAGCCCACTCTCAGGACTGGTTTGGTTCTGGTTTGGTTTGGTCGCGGCTTTGCGCTCACGGTCCATCCCAGCCTCGTTTCGCTTTTGAGTTTTGCTGAAGCCACTCCCCTGAAGAGGAGGGACGCGAGTCTGGCGAATCACGCGTAAAGTCAAAGCAGCTCCAAAGTCTAACCCGAACTTCAGTGTCCACGGTCCGCGCGGCTCTTCCCGGTTTTTTTTTTTTTTTTTTAGAGGAAATTTTCAAAAGTTTAACCTAATTTAAAGGGACAGTGTGTAAGATTTTTACCCGTTAATTACTGAAATTGAAGATACCCATTCAAAAATACAGTGTTTTCCAAGCCTTTTCACTTCCATCATGAAATCAAAGTATTCTTTTGGACTTAGATATAGTCACATAAAAGGGGGATCTTCCCCATGCAGAGGCAGCCATTTTGAATACGAGAGCCGCAGAAGGACATTTGGGCTCCGCCTTCGGCAAGGCTCGTGGTTTTGGGTAAACAACACAAGCAGGGCTCTCAAGTTTTGAGCGGGGTCGTGCGTGTGACTGTAATTTCCGAGGATGGGGGGGGGGGCTTGAATTGCGTGAGACATGCCGTGTGAGCGTGTGAACACGTCGAATTGCGTGCTGAGAGCCCTGTTTGTCTAAAGAGCAAACTTAAACTACAAAGCAACTAATGAGAGTTATATAAATGAAGTTATTACCTGATGGTTCTCAGTTTGTTTTATCATCACCGCACTTTGTCAGTGCGCGCTGAGAGGGGCGGGGAGGAGGGAGCGGGGCGGGGGGGATTCATAACGGATTCATGTAAGAGTCTGGTTAATGCACCGGGCCCGCGGCTCACCGCGGCTCACCGCACCACGGCTCACCGCGGCTCACCATGGGCAGTTCGGCTCTGGGCCGCGCGTATTCCGCGCGTATTCCGCGCGTATTCCGCGCGTATTCCGCGCGTATTCCGCGCGTAAGCCGTCGGGGGGGGGGGGCACGTTACGCACAGACGGAGACACGGGGACCGGAGTCGGTGCGTCTCAGAGGAGACGTGGGACCGGGACTGAGGATCAGGACGTGCCCGCGCCGTCCCCCCCTCCCCCTGCTCCCCCGGAGCTCCCCCGGAGCAGGGGGAGGGGGCGGCGCTGAAAACGCGCGGAGCCTGCATAAACTAAGCCACACAGACCGATTTTCTGGGCACAAAAAAATAAAAAAATAACACAAATCAGCGTGAGAAATGCCATGTGTGGCGTGTGAGCGTGTGAATACGTCGAATTGCGTGTGTCACACTCTCAATGCGTGAGACTTGAGACCCCTGAACACAAGCATGCTGCCGGATCAGACTCAGGGCTCTCAAGTCTCACACATTGAGAGTGTGACACACGCAATTTATGGAGATAATTTTGTCTCATAAAGATTTGTATAAATAAAAAAAAGATATATATAAATATGAATACATTTATAAATATTCAAACACAAAATACAAATACAAAAACGCGACATACAAATAATTGATAGAATGTATATAAATACACAGGCATTTGTAAATATATTTTCGAGATTTGAAAACAAATGTAGTTGTCTTTCTATGTGGAGTCTGCATTTGTGGATCCATTTATTGCTTTCGTGTCGATGACGTAATTGTGAGACAGTTCTACCGCAAACCACGATTCGCAAATAAATGTCACCGGATTTGAATACAAATGGCCTTCACTGGACCTCCAGCAGATGGCAGTGTTGAGCAGCTTGTCGGTAGTTGCTCTTTAGATGCGTGAATGAGTGAATTTCTCCTTTTATCATAGTTGCTCTTTAGTAAATGAGACTACAGTGGGCCCTCGCTCGAGTGGAAAGTCGAGTGGAAAGTGACCTGAATATCATTTTGGGCAAAACTCAGGCCACCGCTAACAGTGCCGAACTGACTGACTACGCACAAGGCCTCTGAGCACCAGCCCTCACCACCTGACCAGGTACACAAGCTGCTCAACACTGCCATCTGCTGGATGTCCAGTGAAGGCTATTTGTATTCAAATCCGGTGACATTTATTTGCGAATCGTGGTTTGTGGTAGAACTGTCTCACAATTACGTCATCGACACGAAAACAAAAAATGGATCCACAAATGCAGACTCCAATACATTTGTTTTCAAATCTTGAAAATATATTTACAAATGCCTGTGTATTTATATACATTCTATCAATTATTTGTATGTCACGTTTTTGTATTTGTATTTTGTGTTTGAATATTTATAAATGTATTTATATTTATATTTATCTTTTTTTTATTTATACAAATCTTTATGAGACAAAATTATCTCCATAGCAATTCGACGTGTTCACACGCCACACATGGCATTTCTCACGCTGATTTTTTTTTTTTTTTTTTGTGCCCAGAAAATCGGTCTGTGTGGCTCAGTTTATGCAGGCACCGCGCGTTTTCAGCGAAAAAAAACTCCCCCGCCCCCCCCCCCCCCCCCCCCCGGAAAAAAATCTCAGATATCAGGCGCCGCGCCCTTTTCAGCCAATCAGAAAATAGATTGTTCTGTTGTTGGGCAGACTGTTGACAGTGCAGTGCGCGCTCAGTGATAAGGACAGCGACTGAACAGGAGGAGATGATAAAACAAACTGAGAACCATCAGGTAATAACTTCATTTATAGAACTCTCATTAGTTGCTTTGTTCACTCGCAACCCCCCCCCCCCCCCCCACCTGCTGACAATGCAGACTCTCAAACAGTTCCACCTTGTGATGTCATGTGGTAATACAGGAAGTGCGCCATTGTGTTTGTAGACAGACTAATAACTGTGAATGAAACAAAACTCCAGGTATGTTTTGGAGAAGTTATTTATTATAACACGGCTAAAAGCTCACAAGAGTCAGTTTTGTGTAATACAGGAGGACCTTTAAAGCCACACTGCGTAACTTCCCCTGTATGATTCCATGGAAGAAAAAAAAACAAACATTTTCAGGAGCCTCTGATCACTGCGAGTGTCGTTTAGGGATTTGCGTTTCGACAAAAAAGTGAGAGCGACTAACTGAAAAACTGTTAATTCGAGCTCGCTTGTGACTGTAATTTAATGTAATTTTCACCTGTTTCACCAAAACCAGCTCTTTCTCATCACGTGTGTTAAAATAAAGCTTAGATTGAAGTCTGTGGTGATCAGCTGTCCCTATTTACCTGGGACAGTCCGACTTTTGAGCCCTGTCCCAGCAGATTTTTTCAAAACCAGTGATTTGTCCCAGTTTTATATAAGAAATGTCCCAGGTTTCCCTATTTTTGACCAATCTGATCCCTGCCAGCAGTAAAGAGAGGCATAAACTGTTATTTGTTTTGGTAAAATACAGAAAAGCTGCTTAAAAATGTCCAAAATGCAAAGAAAATGTGATGATTCATTATTTATTTTTTATTGTATTTATTTATTTTAATTAGGACAATGCATATTACAGTGGTCCCTCGCTCTATCGCGGTTCACTGTTTGCGGCCTCGCTGTTTCGTGGATTTTTTTTTAATTTTTCAAAAAAAAAATTCCATTTTTTTATAGTGTAACTTTTTTTTAACAGTGTAACATTGTGTCCTGCGTCCTGATTGGCTAAGAGACTAGACCAGGACTAAACCAGGTCTAAACCAGGTCTAAATCAGGACTAAACCAGGTCTAAACCAGGTCTAAACCAGGTCTAAACCAGGACTAAACCAGGTCTAAATCAGGACTAAACCAGGTCTAAACCAGGTCTAAACCAGGACTAAACCAGGTCTAAACCAGGGATGTTCACGCAGGGTGATGTCCTTCACGAGAGCGCCTGGGTGACAGGAGGTGTGGCCTTTGTTTACTTGCACGAGCCGGACCATGGAAGAGCCAAGAATCAACACGGACGGGCCTGGCCCGGACACCGTGCGGCCGGGGGAGCCGCAGCGGGAAGAGCCACAGCGGGGGGGGGGACTCGTGCGCAGAGAGGGGACAGTAGGTCTTCCCCCCTCACGCCTAGCGGACGAACCCGACCCCGTCCTAGAGAGCTGTGGAGTATTGGCGACGCATTGATAGCCATGCCCCGAACTCCGGGGTGGTCTGATTTTGGAGCCGGGGTGAAATGCAACCAACCCTTGTGAGCGCAGGTTAGTGGGGGAAAATCCTCATGGTAGAGCTGATCGGGGCTTTAGACCAAGCCCCTCGCTGAAGTGTTCGTACCTGTTCTGGTGCTCAGAGGCGTCTGTTAGCGGTTTGGCACTGTTAGCAGTGGCTTGAGTCTTGCCCAAAATGATATCCAGGTCGCTTTCCACTCGACTTTCGCACATGGCATGGATATGTTGTTCCAAAACAAACACACGTGTCAGCGCACGTGTCAGCGCGTACGTGTCCCCTTCCCCCCACGCTTCACTATTAATACATTTTGTTGTAA
>JAVJIX010000108.1:3292500-3320000 GCA_036785185.1 Paratrypauchen microcephalus
GCATAAGTGCAATGTTTGCTTTGTTTCGAGTATCTCCGACATGGCCGACTTCTGGATTATGACGTCACGTGAAAACACAATTTGGAGACAAGATCTATATTAGGAATAGGATTTTATTTACAAAGAAAATAGTGAAATAAAACCACAGGATCATGTAGAGCGGAGTAATACAAACCAGACCCTCCAGGAATTCGCGATGTTGCGATGTTTGCAACTTCAACGCAACTTCAGCCAATCCCCGTGAATTCAGGGCGGTGTTGCAATTTTGACCAATCTCCGCAACTTTCCCGCAATTTTTACTAATTCTGACCAATCATCGGCGACGTATTGAACGCCGACCAACTTCCTTCTGCCTTACTTCCGTGTGACAAAACGAAATTGCGGCCGTGTCCCCAGTTCCCAGAGCGCACAGCTCGGAGCGCGGCCCGAAGGGGGCTCAGACTGCAGTCAAGGAGGTGCACACTTGCTCAGCCCCGACTGCAGTCCGCGGACCGCTTAAAGGGATATGCCACCCCCAGGTCAAACTTGGGCATCTCCCCACAGTCCAGAGACTAAAATAAGTGGTGGAAAGCGTTTTTCTGGTGACACAGCCATTGTCCAGGTCTGTCAGCACTGACCGCTGTGGTATCTGCAGCTACTCCGCGTTAGACTGGAGTCTAATGGCGCCAGAGAAAGATTTCGGCCAAAAGGAATTAATTTGCTCGATGCGTTTCCCAATTACTTTCTGTGTAGTGCGCATTCATATCGAGTGCAAATAAATGTGCAAATCAACACGGAGAACTTGACTTGGTCATTTTGGGTGGGAACTATTTTTCAGTGCGGAAAAACACAGACGAAGCACACACCACGCTGACAGGGGAATCCCTGTTACGCACCAGGAAGCTCTCCATGTTGATTTGTACATTTATTTGCACTCGATATGAATGCGCACTACACAGAAAGTAATTGGGAAAAGCATCGAGCAAATTAATTCCTTTTGGCTGAAATCTTTCTCTGGCGCCGTTAGACTCCAGTCTAACGCGGAGTAGCTGCAGATACCGCGGCGGTCAGTGCTGACAGACCTGGACAATGGCTGCGTCACCAGAAAAACGCTTTCCACCACTTATTTTAGTCTCTGGACTGTGGGGAGATGCCCAAGTTTGACCTGGGGGTGGCATATCCCTTTAACGCCTGCGGTCTTCGGACCGCGTATTAACTGCGGATGGGACAAAAAAGAAGTGGGACAGCAGCCGTCGCGCCGGTGTACTGTCGAAATGTGTGACGCACATGCCCTTCGGGCCACGCTCCGAGCCGTGCGCTCTGGGAATTGAGACACGGCTTCTAATGGCAAAGAAACATGTCTGCGGCGCCATTTGCCCACAAAAATAACAGCAAAAGACCGAAACAGTTCCCCTCCTAGTAGTCATTTATTTTCGATGTTGGTAAGGTTGTTTTAGGACCATATCTGTGATCTCTGTGTCTTTGTATTATTATTTCTCAGTAATAACTCAGTATTCAAAATATTACTCAATTTTAATTACAAAAAGCGAAAATCGCAACTATTTATCGCAACTTTCACTTCCTCCCGCAACAAAAACCTTAAAAGCACCGCAACTTTCATCGCAACTTTTTGGAAAAGCTCACGCAAACTCAGGCATTTTAGCCCGCAACAATCACAGAAAATGGCCGCGAAATCCTGGGGGGTCTGACAAACATTTTAAGACCAAAGTGACGAGGCTCACAGCAGCAGTGACAGAGCGGAGTGACAAAACTTCAATGTAAAGTCAGTTGGAGCCGGAGTCGGAGGCCGGAAGCGCGCCCATACTCACTTCCTGTTTGGAGAGCTGCGATTAGTGGGTTCGTTACGTCCGTTTATAGTCGATGTCTACGGGGGCAACAAGTTTCAAACGTCTTCTCTCAAAGGCGTCTGACTCGAGGACGTTTTGTCTGAACTCAACGCTGCCATCGCTACGGCAACACTGGAAGAAATACGGAACTGGATGTCAAAATCGTGTCCACATTATGATTTTTTCTTTTCCTTTTCCTATATCTGTTATTTCGCATTGACAAAAAACAATATGAATGAATAGATCCTTAAAATGTTATCCCTGAACAGAGCAGGAGAAGAGATGAGGAAACTCTCGTATTGTTGACGGAGAAAAGCTCGTGTCAAAGCTGAACTCTGAATGAGACGTATTATTTCTCCTTTTTAATAATTCTGTATTTTGGGACAAATTCTCCCCAAAATCTGATTGAATTCCCAAATATTTGTGTTTGTGACGGAGCTCGGAGAGATGATTCTGAATGAGGCCGAATTGTGATTTGAACCTGACAAAAGAAAAGAGGAGCAGATCTGATGAACTCTATCACCGAGAGAAAGAAAGAAAGAAAGAAAGAAAGAGGGAGAGGACAGAGAGAGAGGGAGAAAGAGAGAGAAGGAGAGATGTTTGAAACTGACAAAAGAAAAGCTGCAGATCTGATGGACTGTTTTTCTATTCAGGTCTGAGGTACAGCGAGAGAGAAAGAGGGAGGGAGGGAGGGAGGGAGGGAGGGATGATGGTTAAAGAGGTTTATTTGTGAGAGAGAAACAAGTAAGAGCGATGGAGGGAGGAGAGAGAGAAAAACAAATGAAACAGGGAAAGGGTAGAGAGAGAGGAGTGAGAGAGGGGAAAGGGTTAATGAGGTTTATTTGAGAAAGGAAAAAAAGAGGAGCGTATGAGCGAGGGAGCGAGAAAGTAGGGAAGGAGGAAAAGAGAGAGCGGCTTTATGGACTGATATACTGTATGTTTAATTAGAATATGAGAGGAAAAGGGGAAGAAGGAGAGCGATAGGTAGATTGAAAGAGAGAGGGACAGAATGAAGGGAGGGAATTCTGCTTGTATGATTAGAAGAGAGAAGGAAGGAGAGAGAGAGGTTGAGGTAAAGAGGGATCTGTTTCATTACAAAAGAAGGTGGAATTATATAGATTTATATTTAGAAGCGAGAGAGCAAAAGAAAGAATAAAAAAAGCAAGAAAAAAGAGAGGGAATGAAGGGGAGTGGACAGGGTTAAAATATATTTATATGACTACAAAAGAGAGGGAGAGAGAAAGATGAAAGATGTATATTCAAAAGAAAGAGAGAGCGACAGAGAGAGGGAAATAGAGAGGTCGAAAGGAAGAGAAGCGAGGAGAGATTAATAGATGTATGTTTAGAAGTGAGAGAGAAGGAGGATCAAAGAATGAAAGAAAGAGAGCAAGAGAACGATCAACAAATAAGAGAGGGAACGGAGGGAGGTAGAGAGTTAATACATATTTATATGAATACAAAAGAGAGGGAGAAAGAAAGATGGAACTATGGACTCATATTTGGAAGCGAGAGAACAAGAGAATGAGAGAGGGACAGAGAGGAGAGAGAGTGAGTGAGAGAGATAGAAAGATACCAAGAAGAGGAAGGAGAGAGAGGTTAAAAGATGTATGTTTAGACATGAGAGAGAAATAGGGACAAAGCATGAAAGAGAGAGAGAGAGAGAGAGAGAGAAGGGTTGATAGAGCAGGGCCGGTTACGTTGCCCAGATTGGCGTTGCCGGGGCCCCGCCCTGGAGTCAGGCCCGGGGTGGGTGCTCGATAGTGAGCGTCTGGTGGCCGGACTTTCTCCCACAGCCCAAAGGAGCGATGTGGGGCTGTCCTCCCATGGACCACCTGCAGGAGGATCACCAGGGGCCGGTGGCAGTCGAAGGCAGGGGCCTCAACGACCGGATCTCTGGACATGGAGACGAGCTTTGGGGACACTGAATGCTGCCGCGCTGGGGGGGAAAGAGCCTGAACTCGTGCGGGAAGTTGAGCGTTACCGACTACATATAGTCGGCCTCACCTCCACGCACAGCTTGGGCTCTGGAACCCAACTCCTTGAGGGGGGCTGGACTCTCCATTTCTCTGGCGTTGCCCTCGGGGAGCGGCGGCAGGCCGGTGTGGGCCTGCTCATTGCCCCACAGCTCAGCCGCTGTGTGTTGGAGTTCACCCCGGTGAACGAGAGGGTGAACGGTCCCTGCGCCTTCGGGTCGGGGACAGGTCTCTCACTGTTGTGTTGGCCTACGGGCCGAACAGCAGTGCAGAGTACCCGGCCTTCTTGGAGTCTCTGAGGGGATGGGGTACTGGACAGTGCACCGACCGGGGACTTCAACACCCATGTGAACAACGACAATGACACCTGGAGAGGGGTGATTGGGAGGAACGGCCTCCCTGATCTGAACCTGAGCGGTGTTCTGTTATTGGACTTCTGTGCTAGTCATGGTTTGTCCATAACGAACACCATGTTTGAGCACAAGGGTGTCCATCAGTGCACGTGGCACCAGGACACCCTAGGACGGAGGTCGATGATCGACTTTGTTGTCGTGTCATCTGATCTCCGGCCGCGTGTCTTGGACACTCGGGTGAAGAGAGGGGCAGAGCTGTCAACCGATCACCACCTGGTTGTGAGTTGGGTCCGCTGGCAGGGGAGGAAGCCGGAAAGACCTGGCAGACCCAAGCCTATCGTGAAGGTCTGTTGGGAACGTCTGGCAGAGCCCTCTGTCAGGGGCACCTTCAACTCACACCTCCAGGAGAGCTTCTCCCAGATTGTGGGGGAGGCCGGAGACGTGGACTCCGAGTGGGCTTTGTTCTCGGCCTCTATTGTTGATGCGGCCGTTCATAGCTGTGGTTGTAATGTCTGTGGTGCCTGTCGTGGCAACAATCCCCAAACCCAGTAGTGGACACCAGAAGTCAGGGATGCCGTCAGGCTGATGAAGGATTGTAATGGGGTCTTGTTGGCTCATGGGACTTCTGAGGCAGCTGACGGGTACCGGCGGGCCAAGCGTGCTGCAGCCCAGGCGGTCGTAGAGGCAAAAACTCGGGGTTGGGAGGAGTTCGGAGAGGCCATGGAGGAGGACTATTGGACAGCCTCAAAGAAATTCTGTCAAACTGTCCGGCGCCTCAGGAGGGGGAAGCAGTGCTTCACCAACACTGTTCACGGTGGAGGTGGGGAGCTGTTGACCTCGACTGGGGATGTTGTCGGACGGTGGAAGGAATACTTTGAGGATCACGTCAGTCCCGCCATCACGTCTTCTTTCACTTATCCAGGTGCTGAGAGTGCTGGGGGTGCTGCAGCACCCTCTAGTGGCAAGAGGGAGATTTATTTATTTATTGGTTTATTTGACAGGGACAGTGTACATTAAAGGGACAGTGTGTAAGATTTTTACCCGTTAATTACTGAAATTGAAGATACCCATTCAAAAATACATTGTTTTCCAAGGCTTTTCACTTCCATCATGAAATCAAAGTATTCTTTTGGACTTAGATATAGTCACATAAAAGGGGATCTTCCCCATGCAGAGGCAGCCATTTTGAATACGAGAGCCGCAGAAGGACATTTGGGCTCCGCCTTCGGCAAGGCTCGTGGTTTTGGGTAAACAACACAAGCATGCTGCCGGATCAGACGTCGTAATGGATCTAACACATGTTTTGGACTAAATTGTTTTACTGGATTTTATTCGCTGGATCCTTACGGACAAATTGAGGCCAAGTTTATGGTGAAATACAGAGTTTGACCTGTGCAAAGCATTCTAAGGTAAGCTAACCTCGTTTTGTGCTTTTCCGTATAAAAGCCGCATGTGCTCGGGGAGTGATTATTGTGCAGGGAAATGAATTGCATAGTCAAAAAGAGGAGACTGTAAGGTTTCATTTGATGTGTAGAGTGTCATGGTACATGATCGGGAATGTGTGTTTTCATGAGAAAAGAAAAAAAAAAGTGAACGGGACCGCGTTTTATTTATACCGTAGTTGTTGGCGAGAGTGAGCTCTCGCCAACAACTACGGTATGTAGCGCCGGGTGCGCGCTGGTACGCAAGCTGTCCACGTTACGGCGCGCCCGGGTGACCCTCGAGGTCTGCCGTAGCCAAAAGAGGAAGTGCATGGTACCTACACCACCTATGCGCCACGAATCCTACACACTGTACCTTTAATTAACATATTTTAATATTTTGCACAGTTTATAAATTCTTTATGAATATTATGGGAAGTGACATGTGTAGGCTATTATGTGTATTTAGGCGTAAACATGCAGGTTTACAGACGTTACGTTGTCAACGACAGGTTTCCCGTTAGCTTGCTAGCCTCACTGCGCGCCCTGTTCAAAACTCCCAGCGACTCCTCCGAGTTTTTCTCTCATACAGAAAACACTCTGTTCCACCTTGTGATGTCATGTGGTGATACAGGAAGTTCTTCAAACTGGAATTGAAATTTCCACTGGAATTTTTAATCTCTACTGAAGTTCAGGTAAAAGCTGTTAACTTGAAAATGACCACTTCATGACATCACGAGGTGGAACAGAGCATTTTGAGCTTTGGAGATGTAGATAGACTAATAATAAAGATTTAAAGTGTGTGTGACACAAAACACAGCTCCAGGTGTGTTTGTGATGAGCACTTTTCTCACACGGCTTAAAAGAGTCAGTTTTCTGTAGAACCTTTAAAGAGTTCAAACTTCTAACCTCACAGAGACAAAATGATTCTCCGTCCAAAGTGGTTTGAAATTTACAGCGGCCATTTTGGAGAGGTCACCGTGACTTACCCCACGACCTACGACCTCTGCACCCACCTGATCTCCCTCATGTGAATCCTCTGCTGCTTTTAAACAAACTGTGACAATTGTACAGAAATTATCCTCAAGTACAAGAACAAAGTCATATCTCATTTATAATTAAAACATGACAACGCACAAAATGTGATGATCTCAAAGGACAGACACAAAAATGAGAGAAACTAAATCATTTCTGAAGGATAGCAGTTGATTTATTCTTAATTAATCTTAATAAATCTTAATCTGCTTATGTTATAATTTGGTGTTTTGATTTAAGACGATTATCCAATCAGAAAGGAGAATGAGCCTCACATGACTCAGGTTCAAAGCTGAAATCCAGTTGGTTTAAAGCCCCAGTGTGTAGGATTCATGGCGCATAGGTGGATGGTGCTATTGCACTTTCTGTTTTAGCTACGGCAGACCTCGAGGTCCGTGCGCCGCTACTGTATAAATAAAACGCGGTCCCGTTTTTTGTTTTTTTTTCTTTTCTCATGAAAACACAGATTCCCGATCATGTACCATGACACTCTACACATCAAATGAAACCTTACAGTCTCCTCTTTTTGACTATGCAATTCATTTCCCTGCACAACAAACACTCCCCGAGCACATGGGGCTTTTATACGGAAAAGCACAAAACAAGGTTAGCTTACCTTAGAATGCTTTGCACAGGTCAAACTCTGTATTTCACCATAAACTTGCTCTCAATTTGTTCGTAAGGATCCAGCGAATAAAATCCAGTAAAACAATTTAGTCCAAAACACGTGTTAGATCCATTACGACGTCTGATCCGGCAGCATGCTTGTGTTGTTTACCCAAAACCACGAGCCTTGCCGAAGGCGGAGCCCAAATGTCCTTCTGCGGCTCTCGTATTCAAAATGGCTGCCTCTGCATGGGGAAGATCCCCCTTTTATGTGACTATATCTAAGTCCAAAAGAATACTTTGATTTCATGATGGAAGTGAAAAGACTTGGAAAACAATGTATTTTTGAATGGGTATCTTCAATTTCAGTAATTAACGGGGAAAAATCTTACACACTGTCCCTTTAAACCTAAAGGTCCTCTCTCTGATCTGAACTCCCTAAACCCCAGCACCTGCACATGACTCAGAGCTAGTGCGGCCTCTGCAGCTCAGGGAGAGAGTTCTGGAGGTTCTGAGCTTCACCTGAGCCTGTCCACAAACTGTGTGTCCTCAGTGTGCAGGTTCAGGCTCTGGAGACACTGGTTTAGATGTGATTGAATCTTTTATTAAACAGTAAGAGTGAAGGACGTGTGTGGATCCCTTGAATGTGGCAAAGGGAGAAATTTAATTTGTCAACTGGACAAAAGTTTATTTGGTCCAATACATTTGCTCATCCAAGCTGCTTCTTCAGTTCTGAACTGGATGAGCTGCGATACATATTCGACCAAATAATCTTTTGTCCAATTGACAAATTGAATTTCTCCTTTTGCCTGGACGACTGAGGGAATCTACACAAATCCCTTAAAGGAAAAGTAACGTTTTTTTTTACAATTTGAGCCTTATTTCGGTAATAAAACAAGTTGTTTTACTCACCCATAGCACTTTGGTGTCATATGGAACACTTCCGGAGATGTTTTAGATTTGTGGTTAGCCTAGCGCGACTTCTAGCCATAGCTCGGGGCATATAATATATTCCCCAAGCATGTAATATGCCCCGTGCGGGCTCCAAACAACACAAACTTTAGCACTTTTCAAGTCATAGAAGCTCGATGTCTTAGTCTATAATTTCGTTTGAAGCAAAAGTGGCCTGTAATCTGAGATTTATCCATAGTTTACAGCTTTGCGTTTCATGTTTGGGTCCCGGGAGCTGAGAGCACAGTCCGCACATGCGCACTGGCCTCCTCATCTACTCGAAACTATGGCTAAATCTCGGATTACAGGCCACTTTTGACCACACGAAATCGTAGGCTAAGACATCGAGCTTCTATGATTTGAAAAGTGCTAAAGTTTGTGTTATTTGGAGACCGCAAATAAGTGCCCTGAGAACTCACATTATAGAGATCGCAAATCTAAAACATCTCTGGAAGTGCTCCATATGACACCAAAGTGCTATGGGTGAGTAAAACAACTTGTTTTATTACCGAAATAAGGCTCAGATTGTAAAAAATGTTACTTTTCCTTTAAAGTACCTGCTTAAAATGTACTTTAAGAATACAGATTCTGAGGTCTTCAAATGTAGTGATTTTAATCTCTCTCTTTTTTATCTCCTCCCCCCTTCTCTCATTCTTTCTCTCTTTGTCTCTCTCAGTTCTCTCTCCTTCCCTCTGCCTCCCTCTCTCTGTCTCTCGTTCCTTCTCTTTGTTCACTCCTCCGCCTCCTCTGTCGTTCAGTGGATTTAGGAGAGTCTTTGGCAGGACACAAACTGCAGAACCTTGACCAAAGCCCAGACTCACTCCCACAGACTCACTCCCACATTCTGAACGGGAGGAACAATGACACAGAGAGAGAGATAGAGAGATAGAGGAGAGAGAGAGAGAGAGGGAGGGAGGAGACAGAGGGAGAGAGAAGGGGGAGAGGAGAGAAAGAGGTGAGAAAAAGGGAGGCAGTGATAAGAAAAACAAGGAAATTAAAAAGGAACAGAAGGATGAAGAGGGCATAAAGAATGGAAGGAGGTGAATATGGGGAAGAGAGAGAGAGGAAAAAAAGGTGTTTTCTATCCAAACTCCAGTTCATCCTCCTGTTTCCTGGTTTGGATTTTAAACATGTGACACAGACTTTTATTTATAACTTTTTTCACACAGAATATTTGAGTCAAAGTGGAGGTACCGACCTTAAAGAGGATCCATCCTTATTTGTGAAATCAACTTTTAAACGAGTTCTAACCGTATTTCCTCATCAGGATCTTAGTCCCTATCCCCGCCCACTTTTCTGTACTGTAATTATATTTAAAAAATACAGTCAGTTTCTTTTATCAGGCCATTTTAGATCAATACTGCAATTTAAAATGAACAAAAGGTAAAACCAGAGTGTAGTTTAATAGTAAATATCCAGAAAAGAAGCAGAACAATCGCTGAACCATGTTCCCTTTAATTGTTCTGAAAATGCCATAAAACAGTGTATAAGTGTTCTAAGTGTGCCCTCTGTGCCCTCTCTGTGCCCTCTGTGCCCTCTCTGTGCCCTCTGTGCCCTCTGTGCCCTCTCTGTGCCCGCTCTGTGCCCTCTCTGTGCCCTCTGTTCCCTCTGCGCCCTCTCTGTGCCCTCTCTGTGCCCTCTATGCCCTCTGTGTGCCCTCTGTGCCCTCTGTGCCCTCTGTGCCCTCTCTGTGCCCTCTGTGCTCTCTGTGCCCTCTCTGTGCTCTCTGTGCCCTCTGTGCTCTCTGTGCCCTCTCTGTGCTCTCTGTGCCCTCTCTGTGCCCTCTCTGTGCCCTCTCTGTGCCCTCTCTGTGCCCTCTCTGTGCCCTCTCTGTGCCCTCTGTGCCCTCTCTGTGCCCTCTGTGCCCTCTCTGTGCCCTCTCTGTGCCCTCTCTGTGCCCTCTCTGTGCTCTCTGTGCCCTCTCTGTGCCCTCTGTGCTCTCTGTGCCCTCTCTGTGCCCTCTCTGTGCCCTCTGTGCCCTCTGTGCTCTCCGTGTTCAGTCACTCGCCCTTCAGAGCGGCGGGTGTTCTGCTAATCAAACTCATCATGTGTTTGTGTATTTATGCAGAACTGTCGTGTTTGGGTTGTGGGCGGAGCTTTGTACAGGCTCGAAGAGCTAACAGTAAGGAGGGTTTGAATAGGGCCCAGCAGAGATCTCTAGATTACTCAAACATGCATGGATGACATGGAAACCTCTTCAGATGAGAGAACATCAGCGCGGGAGAAAGTCAGTTTTGCCTAATCTCCCTCTTCAGCGTTCTGTCTCCATGGAGACGGCTCAGATCTGTTACATGATGTTGTTTTAATGTTGAACCTTGAAATCGTGCTTATTTTCCTCAGTGTTTTCTGTCACAGCAGAGTTCAGGACCCTGTGAAGGCCGTTTACACCGTGAAAACTCATGACGTACACTTCTCCTTTAAACATGGTTAATCTGAAATCTGTGAAAAATACAGGCCCAGGCCCAGGGACAGAGACAGAGACAGAGAGACAGAGACACAGAGACACAGAGACAGAGACAGAGACACAGAGACAGAGACAGAGACACAGACACAGACACAGAGACAGAGACACAGAGACAGAGACACAGGGACACAGAGACAGAGACACAGAGACAGAGAGACAGAGACAGAGACACAGAGACAGAGACAGAGACACAGAGACACAGAGACACAGAGACACAGAGACACAGAGACACAGAGACAGAGACACAGAGACAGAGACAGAGACAGAGACACAGAGACACAGACACAGACACAGAGACAGAGACACAGAGACAGAGACACAGGGACACAGAGACAGAGACACAGAGACAGAGACAGAGAGACAGAGACACAGACACAGACACAGAGACAGAGACACAGAGACAGAGACACAGGGACACAGAGACAGAGACACAGAGACAGAGACACAGGGACACAGAGACACAGGGACACAGAGACAGAGAGTAGAACATGTATAAATGTTTGTTTGTATAAATCTGGGAATAATTCAAAGTATTTATTATTTAAAGGTGCAGTGTATAACTTTTCTCTCATTGCCTGTTATTGTCAGGAATGTTCCACAGTGTGGCATTAAAGGCAGATTAACGTTTTTTTTTACAATCTGAGCCTTCTTTCGGCAATAAAACAAGTAGTTTTACTCACCCATAGCATTTTTCTGTCAATTGGAGCAGTATCGCAGAACTTATGTTGAGCCGTTCTGTTCTACTAATGATCCCGTATCCGTTAACATGGTGCTGTATCATTTGCTCGGGGCATTACTTTGCGGTGTCCAAATAACACAAACTTTAGCACTTTTCAAATCATAGAAGCCCGATGTCTTAATGTAAGATTTCGTTTGAAGCAAAAGTGGCCTGTAATCCGAGATTTAGCCATAGTTTCGAGTAGATGATGACACCAGTGCGCATGTGTGGACTGTGCTCTCAGCTCCCGGGACCCAAACATGAAACACAAAGCTGTAAACTATGGATAAATCTCGGATTACAGGCCACTTTTGCTTCAAACGAAATCTTGCATTAAGACATCGGGCTTCTATGATTTGAAAAGTGCTAAAGTTTGTGTTATTTGGAGACCGCAAACATGTGCCCCGAATACAAATGCTAACGGATACTCTACAACATAACTTTCTTCAAACAGCTCCAAATGACACGAACGTGATATGAGTCAAACGACTTGTTTTATTACCGAAAGAAGGCTCAGATTGTAAAATAACGTTACTTTTCCTTTAAACCTTTCTATCCTCATGGAGACCAAACCAGACAAGTTACAGGTCAGATCTGTGGAGAGTCAGAATCTTTTTCTACGTTTGAGCTGAAATTAAATACATGTAAACTGGAGCTGTTTAATGTCACACTGTGGAACATTCCAGGAAGAGCAATGACGTATTCATAGAAACAAGGTGACGAAAAACACCGAGGAGCATTTCCAGATGACCACCTGATGACATCACAAGGTGGAGACTAAACCAGAGGAAGAATTACTCAAACATGTGAATGAAACACAACGCAGAAGGCTCTGATAAAAGTCTAATGGTTATTTTAATTTAAACCATTTAAATTTCAGTTTTTTCCTTCAGATTTTCAACTTTGCACTTTTTCTTCTTCTTAATCTTGAGATTTCAGAGTAAAAATGTGAAACTGATTCTAAAGTTTGAGTTTGCAAAGTGTTTAGGATTTAATCTCCTGAGTCTGAACAGAGATATTAACCTCCAGAGATGATTAAAGGGAGAGAAGAGGAGAGGAGAGGAGAGAGAGGAGAGAGGGAGGAGAGGAGGAGAGAGGGAGGAGAGGAGGGAGGAGAGGAGAGAGGGGAGAGAGGGGGAGAGAGGGAGGAGAGAGGGAGGAGAGGAGGAGGAGAGAGGAGGAGAGGAGGGAGGAGAGGAGGGAGAAGAGAGGGGGAGAAGAGGAGAGAGGGAGGAGAGAGGCAGGAGAGAGGGAGGAGAGGAGGAGAGAGGGAGGAGAGGAGGGAGGAGGGAGGGAGGAGAGGAGGGAGGAGAGGAGGGAGAAGAGAGGGAGGAGAGGAGGAGAGAGGGAGGAGAGAGGCAGGAGAGGAGGGAGGAGGGAGGGAGGAGAGGGAGGAGAGGAGGGAGGAGAGAGGGAGGAGAGGAGGGAGAAGAGAGAGGGGGAGAGGAGGAGAGAGGAGAAGAGAGGCAGGAGAGGAGGGAGGAGAGAGAGGGGGAGAGGAGGGAGGAGAGGAGGAGAGAAGGAGGAGAGAGGGAGGAGAGGAGGAAGGAGAGAGGAGAGGAGGGAGGGAGGAGAGGAGGGAGGAGAGGAGGGAGGAGAAGAGGGAGGAGAGGAGAGGAGAAGAGGAGGGAGGAGAGAGGGGGAGTGGTGAAGGAGAAAGGAGGGGGAGGGGAGGGGGAGAAAGAGGGAGAAGGGGGGAGAGGGGAGAGGGGGTGGAGGGAGAGGAGAAAAGGAAGGAGAGAGAGACAGAGAAGAGAATGGGAGAGAAGAGAGAGAGAGAAAAAGAGAGAGCGAGAGAAGGTTAGTAGAAGAGAATAAGAGGATATGTATAGAAAGAGAGGGAGGAAGGGAGGGAGAGAAGGAGCAAGAAAGGAGAGAGGGGATGAAGGAGAGCGAGACAGAGAAGAGAAAAGGAGAGAAGACAGAGGAAGAGAAGGATTGTAGAAGAGAATAAGAGGGTATATAGAGAGAGGGAGGAAGGGAGGTAGAGAAGCAGCGAGGGAGGAGAAGAGAGAGGGGATAGGGATGGATAGACGGAGGAGGGACGGAGAAGACGAGAGGAGGACAGGGGTGAAGGTAAGGGGGACCGGAGGGAGTAAAGAGAGAGGGAGAGGATATGAAAAGGTAGCGAGAGGAAGGGAGAGAGAGATGAGAGGTGAGGAGAAAATGGAAAATGAGAAAAGGGACAGACAGAGCAGGGAGGAAGAGATAGAATGAGAAAAGAAGGGAGGATGGGCAGTGTAGGGAGGAGAGTGAGAGAAAGAAAGAAGTGTAACAGGGAAGAAACAAGGGGCAGAGAAAAGAAGGGAACCTCCACTAGGCTAACCACTCTGCCACAGCCTCTCTCCTTCACAAAGAGCCGCAGGGAGGAAGTCTTAAAGCGCTCCCTCCTTCTTTTCTCTTTTCTCTTTCCTCTTTTCTCCGTCTCACACAAAACCCTCTGCTCCTGCTCGACAGAAATGAAATCTGAAAAAAAAACCACCACAAAAGAATCAAATCTTTCAATCAAAAATGGAATTCTAGATTCTGTGCGATTCTTTTGAGGAAAACACAAAGAGTTTTAATGGGGAGGAGGAAGAGAGGAGGAGAAGAGGAGGAGGAGGAGGTGGAGAGAAGGAGGAGGAAGAGGACAAAAAGCAGGAGGAAGAAGAAAAGGATGAGAACGTGGAAGGAGAGGAGAAAGAGGAGGAGAGAAGGAAGAGGAGGAAAAGAAGGAGAACCGAGGAGGAGAGGAGAAAGAGGAGGAGGAGAACTGAGGAGGAGAGGAGAAAGAGGAGGAGGAGTAAGAGGAGAGGAGAAAGAGAAGAAAGAAGGAGAACAGAGGAGGAGAGGAGGAAGAAAAGGAGAAAGAGGCAAGGAAGAGGAGGAGAAGGGGGAGGACAAAGTGAGGAGAGGAGAAGAAAGAGGAGTGGAGGAGGAGAAGAGGAGGAGGAGGTGGAGAGAAGGAGGAGGAAGAGGAGAAAAAGCAGGAGGAAGAAGAAAAGGATGAGAATGTGGAAGGAGAGGAGAAAGAGGAGGAGAGAAGGAAGAGGAGGAAAAGAAGGAGAACTGGGGAGGAGAGGAGAAAGAGGAGGAGGAGTAGGAAGAGAACTGAGCAGGAGAGGAGAAAGAGGAGGAGGAGTAAGAGGAGAGGAGAAAGAGGAGAAAGAAGGAGAACGGAGGAGGAGAGGAGGAAGAGAAGGAGAAAGAGGCAAGGAAGAGGAGGAGGAGTAGGAGAGAAGGAAGAGGAGGAAAAGAAGGAGAACTGAGGAGGAGAGGAGAAAGAGGAGGAGGAGTAAGAGGAGAGGAGAAAGCAGGAGAAAGGAGAACTGAGGAGGAGAGGAGAAGGAGAGGAGGAGGAGTAAGAGGAGAGGAGAAAGAGGAGAAAGAAGGAGAACGGAGGAGGAGAGGAGGAAGAGAAGGAGAAAGAGGCAAGGAACTGAGGAGGAGGAGGAGGAGAAGGGGGAGGACAAAGAGAGGAAAGAGGAGATGAGAAGAAAGAGGAGTGGAGGAGGAGGAGACGTACAGTATTGGCCTTACTGTATGAAGGAGGTATTTGGGTTTAAAGGGGTGGGGGTGTTTGTGATGGGATGAGAGGAGCAGAGGAGGTGGAGGGAGGGTGAAGAGCGCCACCCGCTGTTGGACTGAAGCACTGCACTCAAACACAAAGAAAGAAAGAAAGAAAGAAAGAAAGGGAGAAGAACAGACTGAAAATGATTATGGAGTTTTACACATTACAAAAAATAAATCTCAGTGTTAAATACTGCACATACCAGTAAATTAAAGCTCCACTATGTAACTTCTCTGCTCGCGTGTCTCCATGGAGAATTACTCCAGTTCAAATTCCACTTGAAAACTGAAAACGTTGAATTAAATCTTCTTAAATGTCACTCAGGATTGGAATCTGGGTGATGTTTGACTTTAAAATTTGGAGGAAAATTAAAACTTTGATTTCATTTTTGAGGCATTAGAAGTTCAAATTTCACATTTCACATTGTTTCCCTGGCAACCCAGGAGAAACTCTTAACGCTGTCCAAAATCAGAACTTATAAACTTTGGTAGAAACTTGTAGAAACACCTCGCGTCACCCTCAGTGTGTCCACAAGGGGGCAGCGCGTCCTTAGAAATGAACAGTTCCATGGCCCTAAACGCCTCTTATTCATTATTATTAATTACATTTGTATTAATTTGTCTTAATACTTATACAAACACAAATAAGAAAACGAGAATTATTACAGTTTTGATTATAAAAGGAATAGAAATAAGGCTGTGTTTTTCTAATTGCAAATTAGTCTGCTTCTGTAATTGTTTGATTGATTTATTTATTTCAATCATTGGTAGTTGTGGTGCAAATGCAGGTTTATACACTGAAGGATGGGTCAAATGCAGGTTTATACACTGAAGGATGGGTCAAATGCAGGTTTAAACACTGAAGGATGGGTCAAATGCAGGGTTAGACACTGAAGGATGGGTCAAATGCAGGTTTAAACACTGAAGGATGGGTCAAATGCAGGTTTATACGCTGAAGAATGGGTCAAATGCAGGTTTAGACACTGAACGATGGGTCAAATGCAGGTTTAGACACTGAACGATGGGTCAAATGCAGGTTTATACGCTGAAGAATGGGTCAAATGCAGGTTTAGACACTGAACGATGGGTTAAATGCAGGTTTAAACACTGAAGGATGGGTCAAATGCAGGTTTAAACGCTGAAGGATGGGTCAAATGCAGGTTTAGATGCTGAAGGATGGGTCAAATGCAGGTTTAAACGCTGAAGGATGGGTCAAATGCAGGTTTAAACGCTGAAGGATGGGTCAAATGCAGGTTTAGACGCTGAAGGATGGGTCAAATGCAGGTTTAAACGCTGAAGGATGGGTCAAATGCAGGTTTAGACGCTGAAGGATGGGTCAAACGCAGGTTTAGACACTGAAGGCTGGGTCAAATGCAGGTTTAGACACTGAAGGATGGGTCAAATGCAGGTTTAAGCACTGAAGGATGGGTCAAATGCAGGTTTAAACGCTGAAGGATGGGTCAAATGCAGGTTTAGACGCTGAAGGATGGGTCAAATGCAGGTTTAGACGCTGAATGATGGGTCAAATGCAGGTTTAAGCACTGAAGGATGGGTCAAATGCAGGTTTAAATGCTGAAGGATGGGTCAAATGCAGGTTTAGACGCTGAAGGATGGGTCAAATGCAGGTTTAGACACTGAAGGCTGGGTCAAATGCAGGTTTAAGCACTGAAGGATGGGTCAAATGCAGGTTTAAACGCTGAAGGATGGGTCAAATGCAGGTTTAAATGCTGAAGGATGGGTCAAATGCAGGTTTAGACACTGAAGGATGGATCAAATGCAGGTTTAAGCACTGAAGGATGGGTCAAATGCAGGTTTAGATGCTGAAGGATGGGTCAAATGCAGGTTTAGACACTGAAGGATGGGTCAAATGCAGGGTTAGACGCTGAAGGATGGGTCAAATGCAGGTTTAAACACTGAAGGATGGGTCAAATGCAGGGTTAGACACTGAAGGATGGGTCAAATGCAAGTTTAAACACTGAAGGACGGGTCAAATGCAGGTTTAGACGCTGAAGGATGGGTCAAATGCAGGTTTAGACACTGAAGGATGGTCAAATGCAGGTTTAGGCACTGAAGAATGGGTCAAATGCAGGTTTAGATGCTGAAGGATGGGTCAAATGCAGGGTTAGACGCTGAAGGATGGGTCAAATGCAGGTTTAGATGCTGAAGGATGGGTCAAATGCAGGTTTAGACACTGAAGGATGGGTCAAATGCAGGTTTAGACGCTGAAGGATGGGTCAAATGCAGGTTTAGACACTGAAGGATGGGTCAAATGCAGGGTTAGACACTGAAGGATGGGTCAAATGCAGGTTTAGACACTGAAGGATGGGTCAAATGCAGGGTTAGACACTGAAGGATGGGTCAAATGCAGGTTTAGACGCTGAAGGATGGGTCAAATGCAGGTTTAGACACTGAAGGATGGGTCAAATGCAGGTTTAAACACTGAAGGATGGGTCAAATGCAGGTTTAGATGCTGAAGGATGGGTCAAATGCAGGGTTAGACACTGAAGGATGGGTCAAATGCAGGGTTAGATGCTGAAGGATGGGTTAAATGCAGGTTTAAACACTGAAGGATGGGTCAAATGCAGAGGAGAGGAGATGCAGATTTCCCTGTGGGGACAGTAAAGTGTATTTACTAATCCAGGAGTAAATCAGGGCTAAATTAGAAGTACATCTTATTTTTTCTGTATTTCTTTTCTGAGTTTGTCGTGACAGAACCTGAATGGAGTGTTTGTTTACAGCGGTTGCCGTGGAGACATGACCAGGAGACAGTTTGTGAATGAAATCAGACGTAATACTATCAGTAATACTATCTGTGTAAAACTGTTTACTCCACTGGGCTCTGGCACAAATGGAATCAAATCTGGGTTATTTTATTTTTCTAGTAGAGGGTTAGCCACCTGCTTGTCTCAATATGGTGTTATTTGAAATGTTACACAATATGGCATTAAACTTACCTATATTAGCTATATTGTATTTGATTTTTATTGCTCAAAAATACTCAAATAAATAAATAAATCATCCATTCTTAAAGTGAGCAGGATTGCCTCTCCACAGATCTGACCTGTAAGCTCGTAGCAGCAGCAGCAGCAGCAGCAGTAGCAGTAGCAGTAGTAGTAGTAGTAGTAGTAATAGTTGTTGTAGTAGTAGTAATAGTAGTAATAGTAATAGTAATAGTAGTAGTAATAGTAGTAGTAGTAATAGTAGCAGCAGCAGCAGCAGTAGTAGTAGTAGTAGTAGTAGTAGTAATAGTTGTTGTAGTAGTAGTAATAGTAGTAATAGTAATAGTAATAGTAGTAGTAATAGTAGTAGTAGTAGTAGTAGTAGTAGTAGTAGTAATAGTAGTAGCAGTAGTAGCAGTAGTAGCAGTAGTAGTAGTAATAGTAGTAATAATAGTAGTAGTAATAGTAGTAGCAGTAGTAGCAGTAGTAGTAGTAATAGTAGTAATAATAGTAGTAGTAATAGTAGTAGCAGTAGTAGCAGTAGTAGTAGTAATAGTAGTAATAATAGTAGTAGTAGTAGTAGTAGTAGTAGTAGCAGTGAAGACATGAGTACCATAAAACATCACCTCCCTGTGTGTACCTCAGACTGTAGTTTCTCTGTCATGGTTCATCATCAGAGAAAGTGGGACAAATACAAACAGTACTTCAGAGTACACAGTACTGCAGAGTACACAGTACTTCACATTTGGATTATGTATTTTTGTCCCTCACTCAGGGGTTAAACTGTGTCTTAAAATAACAAATAAACAAAGCAGTAAAATGAGCCCCTCCCTCCCTCCCTCCCTCCCTCCCTCCCTCCTTCTCTTCCTCTCTGCCTCTCTCTCTTTCTTCCTCTCTCCCTCCCTCTCTTCCTCTCTGCCTCTCTCTCTCTCCCTCCCTCTCTTCCTCTCTCCCTCCCTCTCTTCCTCTCTCCCTCCCTCTCTTCCTCTCTGCCTCTCTCTCTTTCTTCCTCTCTTCCTCTCTCCCTCCCTCTCTTCCTCTCTGCCTCTCTCTCTCTCCCTCCCTCTCTTCCTCTCTGCCTCTCTCTCTTTCTTCCTCTCTTCTGAGTCTCTGATTTCAGGGCGGACACCTTCAATTTCTCTAGATCAGATCAGAGATAAAGTTCATTCATTCTTGTTTCTGTCACAAACCACAAAACTGAAGCAGGACCAGAGCTCATGTGCAGTTTAACCCTTACCTGGCAAACCCACACCTGGCAACCCCACACCTGAACCCCACACCTGAACCCTGCACCTGGCAACCCTGCACCTGAACCCTGCACCTGAACCCCACACCTGAACCCTGCACCTGAACCCCACACCTGAACCCCACACCTGAACCCTGCACCTGGCAACCCCACACCTGAACCCTGCACCTGAACCCCACACCTGAACCCTGCACCTGAACCCCACACCTGAACCCTGCACCTGAACCCTGCACCTGAACCCCACACCTGAACCCTGCACCTGAACCCCACACCTGAACCCCACACCTGAACCCTGCACCTGAACCCCACACCTGAACCCTGCACCTGAACCCCACACCTGAACCCCACACCTGAACCCCACACCTGAACCCTGCACCTGAACCCCACACCTGAACCCCACACCTGAACCCTGCACCTGAACCCCACACCTGAACCCTGCACCTGAACCCCACACCTGAACCCCACACCTGAACCCTGCACCTGAACCCCACACCTGAACCCTGCACCTGGCAACCCCACACCTGAACCCTGCACCTGAACCCCACACCTGAACCCCACACCTGAACCCTGCACCTGGCAACCCCACACCTGAACCCTGCACCTGAACCCCACACCTGAACCCCACACCTGGACCCTGCACCTGGCAACCCCACACCTGAACCCTGCACCTGAACCCCACACCTGAACCCCACACCTGAACCCCACACCTGAACCCTGCACCTGGCAACCCCACACCTGAACCCCACACCTGAACCCCGCACCTGAACCCCACACCTGAACCCCACACCTGAACCCCACACCTGAATCCCACACCTGAACCCCACACCTGGCAACCCCACACCTGAACCCCACACCTGAACCCCGCACCTGAACCCTGCACCTGAACCCCACACCTGAACCCCACACCTGAACCCCACACCTGGCAACCCCACACCTGAACCCCACACCTGAACCCCACACCTGAACCCTGCACCTGAACCCCACACCTGAACCCCACACCTGAACCCCACACCTGAACCCCACACCTGAACCCTGCACCTGGCAACCCCACACCTGAACCCCACACCTGAACCCTGCACCTGAACCCTGCACCTGGCAACCCCACACCTGAACCCCACACCTGAACCCTGCACCTGAACCCTGCACCTGGAAACCCCACACCTGAACCCCACACCTGGCAACCCCACACCTGAACCCTGCACCTGGCAACCCTGCACCTGAACCCCACACCTGAACCCCACACCTGAACCCTGCACCTGGCAACCCTGCACCTGGCAACCCCACACCTGAACCCCACACCTGAACCCTGCACCTGGCAACCCCACACCTGAACCCCACACCTGAACCCCACACCTGGCAACCCTGCACCTGAACCCCACACCTGAACCCTGCACCTGGCAACCCTGCACCTGAACCCCACACCTGAACCCCACACCTGAACCCTGCCTGGCAACCCCACACCTGAACCCCACACCTGAACCCCACACCTGAACCCTGCACCTGGCAACCCCACACCTGAACCCTGCACCTGAACCCCACACCTGAACCCCACACCTGAACCCCACACCTGAACCCTGCACCTGGCAACCCCACACCTGGCAACCCCACACCTGAACCCCACACCTGAACCCTGCACCTGGCAACCCCACACCTGGCAACCCCACACCTGAACCCTGCACCTGGCAACCCCACACCTGAACCCCACACCTGAACCCCACACCTGGCAACCCCACACCTGAACCCCACACCTGAACCCCACACCTGAACCCCACACCTGAACCCCACACCTGCCTGGCAACCCCACACCTGAACCCCACACCTGAACCCCACACCTGAACCCTGCACCTGGCAACCCCACACCTGAACCCCACACCTGAACCCCGCACCTGAACCCTGCACCTGAACCCCACACCTGAACCCCACACCTGAACCCCACACCTGAACCCTGCACCTGAACCCTGCACCTGGCAACCCCACACCTGAACCCCACACCTGAACCCTGCACCTGAACCCTGCACCTGGAAACCCCACACCTGAACCCCACACCTGGCAACCCTGCACCTGAACCCCACACCTGAACCCCACACCTGAACCCTGCACCTGGCAACCCCACACCTGAACCCCACACCTGGCAACCCTGGACCTGAACCCCACACCTGAACGCCACACCTGAACCCTGCACCTGGCAACCCCACACCTGAACCCCACACCTGAACGCCACACCTGGCAACCCTGCACCTGAACCCCACACCTGAACCTTGCACCTGGCAACCCCACACCTGAACCCTGCACCTGAACCCCACACCTGAACCCCACACCTGAACCCCACACCTGAACCCTGCACCTGGCAACCCCACACCTGGCAACCCCACACCTGAACCCTGCACCTGAACCCCACACCTGAACCCCACACCTGAACCCCACACTTGAACCCCACACCTGAACCCCACACCTGAACCCCACACCTGAACGCTGCTCTTGTCTGCTCCTCTGTCACTGCTGTTTTTCTTAATCTCGTTTTATTCAGACAGAATCTCTAAATATTTCTCAGTAAATCCGAGTCTTGTTAATGACTCACCAGGGGCACACTGAAGTCATTTCTTCATAAAGACGGTGCGTTTTGATAGGCCGACCACACGCCTGTTTAAAGCATCAGACTCGCTCATAAATGCGTGAAAATCAGGCCTGGGCTTGGGGAGAGGGTTCTTCTAACTCCTCATGTCAAAATCAAATGTTTTTAGCGAAATACGTCATGTTTTCTGGTTGGATATTAGAGTTTATAGTTCATACAGAGATAACCACATGAAGGTAATGAGACGTTTAAGGACCCCGTAAAAGGCAGCGTCGCGTCGTAAACACTCCAACTGTTTGTGAAATGTTTTTTTATGAGCGGCTGCAGTCAGTAAAAACAGAGGAGAGGGGCCGGGCGTTCAAATGTCCCGACTATTTCAAGGAACAGTGAACATGACATCATCTCCACAGACCAGAGGACTCGGGCTGCAGAGGCATTCACTTCATTTGGTTTATGACTTTATTTGAGTTCACACTCACCGCACGAATAAGGGATTACACCAACATATTGTAAAAGAGGGGAGGATTAAGTAAGGTACGCTTCACTCTTGTGAGCAGTTCATGGTTTTATTATTTGACCCAAAAAAATGGACTTACCTCCTTCTCATTAGATTAAGCCTTGGCCTATTGGCCTTTATTGGTCTCACACACAATGACACACAGTGACACACGGGAGAAATTTGACTTCTGCATTTGACCCATCCTTTTTCAGGAGCAGTGAGCAGCCATCTTTTTTTCGGCGCCCGGGTGGCAGTACCGTGAAGGGTCTTGCCCAAGGACCCACACTGGTTAGCTCATTGCCCGGGGGGGATTTTAACCCACAACCCCCAGGGGGAAAGTCAGTGACTTACCAGTTGAGCTAACCAGCCGGTAACCAGTTGAGCTAACCAGCCGGTCTTGTCATTGACCCTGTAGCTGTGTTTACATGGTCATAAGTGTTCAGACTCAGTGTTTAGTAGAAAGCTCATACAGTCATGAGTCTTTTTGGGAATGATGAAGTTTTCCACATCTGGATTTGGGGATCCTCTGCCGTTCCTCCTGCAGATCCTCTCCAGTTCTGTCAGGTTGGATCGTGAACATTGGTGGAGACATTTTCAGGTCTCTCCAGAGATGCTCAGTTGGGTTTAAAGCAGGAGTCTTCAACGTTTTTCAGGCCAGGGACCCCCAAACAGATGGTGAACTGGGCCAGGGACCCCCTACTATATATACGGCATAGAATTGTGTTTTATATTAAATTGAGCTTAGTGTCATGTATAAACATTGCTACTCTGTTATGGTACATCCAATACAAGGAAATAATACACAGGTTAATACTGTATTTTACACTATAAAATATAAAATTATATTATTTTAAAGTGAAATCAAAAGATTTTGCGACCCCCCTGCAGTACCTCCGTGACCCCCCTAGGGATCGTGACCCCCCTGTTGAAGACCTCTGGTTTAAAGGAAAAGTAACGTTTTTTACAATTTGAGCCTTATTTCGGTAATAAAACAAGTTGTTTTACTCACCTATAGCACTTTGGTGTCATATGGAGCATTTCCGGAGATGTTTTAGATTAGCGTTAGGCTAACGCCGTTAGCCTAGCGCGACTTATAGCCATAGCTAGGGGCATTCCCCGAACATGTAATATGCCCCGTACGGGCTCCAAATAACACAAACTTTAGCACTTTTCAAATCATAGAAGCTCGATGTCTTTAGTCTATGATTTCGTGTGGTCAAAAGTGGCCTGTAATCCGAGATTTATCCAAAGTTTCGAGTAGATGAGGACGCCAGTGCGCATGTGCGGACTGTGCTCTCAGCTCCCGGGACCCAAACATGGAACGCAAAGCTGTAAACTATGGATAAATCTCGGATTACAGGCCACTTTTGCTTCAAACGAAATCGTAGACTAAGACATCGGGCTTCTATGATTTGAAAAGTGCTAAAGTTTGTGTTATTTGGAGCCCGCACGGGGCATATTACATGCTTGGGGAATGCCCCGAGCTATGGCTAGAAGTCGCGCTAGGCTAACAGCGTTAGCCTAACGCAAATCTAAAACATCTCTGGAAGTGCTCCATATGACACCAAAGTGCTATGGGTGAGTAAAACAACTTGTTTTATTACCGAAATAAGGCTCAAATTGTAAAAAACGTTACTTTTCCTTTAAGTCAGGGCTCTGGGCTGTTCAAGAACAGTCACGGAGTTGTTGTGAAGCCGCTCCTTTATTTTAGCCGTGTGCTTAGGGGTCATCGTCTTGTTGGAAGATGAACCTTCAGCCCAGTCTGAGCTCCTGACCAATACTTCTGACATGTGATATTTCAGTTTTTGTTTTTTAATAAATCTGCAAATATATCAACAATTCTGTGTTTTTTCTGTCGCTATGGGGTGCTGTGTGTACATTAATGAGGAAAAAAAAGAACTCAAATGATTTTAGCAAATGGGTGCAATATAACAAAGAGTCTGAATACTTTCTGTACCCACTGTAAATAAATAAAAATATGAACACGAGTGATACACTTACAGGAGCTTTAAGTCACTCTACAGGCAAACCACAGTCTTCTAATAATAATAACTGCACTCTTCCTTAGCCTTTGTGCAGTTTGATTTCATATTCCATCAACTATATTCATGAGGTTTTCTAATTAATCAACCGTTCAGTGTTTTTTGTATGCTTAGTTTATATTAGTCAGCAAAATCTATAATGGCTTTCCTTAAAATATTAAACCCTGCTATCACGTCTATTGGAGTGTTATTTTTTGCTAAAAGAAAACAAGTTTAATGCCACACTCTGCAACGCTCCAGGCAAAGCAAAAGTATCTCGTAGAGAAATGAAGTGGGACTTGATCACATGAAAATGTTTGTGTGCAGGGCCTTTAGGTCTGTGTGTTAAAGTATCTGTTCAGTCATTCACAGATCTTATTTCAGTTTTTAGCTTTCAACAACAAAACCACCACGTTCAGAAAATGATTGATGAAAGATTTTAATCGACCAAAGATCCAAAGATTCAAAGCTTTTATTGTCACATATACAACGTCGTACTTTGCTGGATGCCAAAAAAAATTTCAAATATTGATATTGTGCAAACAGGAAGTGTAAACATGGTTGATATCATGCAAACAGGAAGTGTAAACATGGTTGATATTGTGCAAACAGGAAGTGTAAACATGGTTGATATCATGCAAACAGGAAGTGTAAACATGGTTGATATTGTGCAAACAGGAAGTGTAAACATGGCTGATATCGTGCAAACAGGAAGTGTAAACATGGTTGATATTGTGCAAACAGGAAGTGTAAACATGGCTGATATCGTGCAAACAGGAAGTGTAAACATGGTTGATATCGTGCAAACAGGAAGTGTAAACATGGTTGATATTGTGCAAACAGGAAGTGTAAACATGGTTGATATAGTGCAAACAGGAAGTGTAAACATGATTGATATCGCACAAACAGGAAGTGTAAACATGGTTGATATCGCGCAAACAGGAAGTGTAAACATGGTTGATATCGCGCAAACAGGAAGTGTAAACATGGTTGATATCGCGCAAACAGGAAGTGTAAACATGGTTGATATCGCGCAAACAGGAAGTGTAAACATGGTTGATATCATGCAAACAGGAAGTGTGAACATTCAAACAGTTACATGTGCAGCTGTAATCTGACAGATTATCTTAAAGGAAAATTAACCTTTTTACAATCTGGACCTTATTTCAGTGATAAAACAACGTCATTTACTTTGTTGTCACTAGGAGTATTTCCGGAGATTCTGGAGTTTAGCGATATCCGTTTAATGTGAGTTGTCGGGGCATACAGTGCGGTCACCAAATAACACAAACTTTATCACTTTTTAAATGACAAAAGTTCAATGTGTTATTCTACACTTTCGTTTGAAGTTGAGTTTTCAGACTTCCTCATCACAATCTGGAGTTATTGAAGCTGCGGCTCGTTGCCTTGAGAATGGACCCAAACATGAAAGGCAAAGCTGTAAGACGTTTGGACCATCGTGTTTGCAGTACCCACTTCAGTCCGGATAATTTTTTACCAGCAAAGGAAAAGAAAGAAGGGCAGCGGATTCAGCGCACGATTCTGAGAAGTAATGTGAAACCGATGGCTGTTCTCTGGTGCTCCTCAAACTGTCTCCGCTTCATTCTTTCTAACACCTCCTCATCCGTATACTCAGGCTCAAAACGATAGGGACGAACATCATACTCAAATAAGTCCTCTTCAGTCTCAAAGTCTGAATTTTCAGCCATGTCTCACTTCCAACAGAAAAGTTCTGAGCATCTTCTAAGCAAAGTAGCGGAATGAATATGCGCTGTCCTCGATTAGATTAACCCTTTATTTGGTCTCACACAGTGACACACGGGAGAAATTTTACTTCTGCATTTGACCCATCCTTTTCAGGAGCAGTGAGCAGCCATCTTTCGGCGCTCAGGGGGCAGTACCGTGAAGGGTCTTGCCCAAGGACCCACACTGGTTTTGCTCATTGTCAATCAAAACCATGGCTGGATCTCTGGTTACAGGCCACTTTTGACTCAAACGAAAGTGTAGACTAACACATTGAACTTTTGTCATTTGAAAAGTGATAAAGTTTGTGTTATTTGGTGACCGCAACCGTATACCCCGACAACTCACGTTAAACAGATATCACTAAAATACAAAATCTCCGGAAATGCTCCAAGTGACACCAATGTACAATGGGTGAGTACATGACGTCACCGAAAATAAGGTCCAGATTGTAAAAACGTTAATTTTCCTTTAACAGTTGGTCAATAATAGTGCAAATTACTCATGTGCAAAGTATCGGTCAATCAATGTCCAGGAGGGGGGGCTATTGCTCAGCGGTTCAAGAGTCTGATAGCAGTTGGGAAGAAAGAGTTCTTAAGTCTGGTAGTCCTGCTTTTCACACTCCTGTACCTCCGGCCTGAAGGTAGGAGTGTGAATAGTCCATGTTGGGGGTGGGTGGGGTCTTTGATGATGGAGGTAGCTCTCCTGTGGACTCTGCGGTGGTAGATGCTCTGCAGAGACGGTTGAGGAGTCCTGGTGATCTTTGTGGCCGTCTTTACCACTCTCTGCAGGCGTCTGCGGTCCTTCACAGTAGTGCTGCCGTACCACTAGGATGACCATTTGCCCGGATTTCGTCTGGACAGTCTGTCCGGCCGTCTGTCACGTGTCCTCCTTTTTTACATTTTGTCCTCCTTTCGGACCCTTGTCGGCCACCGTTGCATAAATCGTCATAAATCCTCACCCATTATTTACACTTGCTACTCTGCGATGTTCGCCGTTTCCCAATTCAGAGAGTGCACGGTTCGGAGTGTGGTCTCAGTCTGCAGTCGAGGCGGTGCATACTCGCTCAGCCCTGAGTGCAGAGTGACTACGGGGCCCCCAAATCAAATTCCGCTTAGGGCCCCATAAAGGCTTGGACCGGCCGTGCTGCTCCTTGTTCCCTACAGACAAAAATATTATTCTATTGCGACTAGTAATACTTGGAATTGGGACATGGCCAATGTTCCCCCTAATTTTTAATTAGGGCAAAACACACTAACTCCCTGAGCGCTCCTTGGATCTCTGTGCGTGACATCCGAAATGCCCCCCCCCCCCTTCCCCGCGCGGCTCGCACTTTGCAGATATAAAAAAAATTACCCCGCGGCTGAGTAAAAAGCAGAGATCCGCTAAAAGCTCTTTCATCCCTGATTTACAGTGCCCCCCCCCCCCCCCCAACAAGGTGTCCTCACTTTAGGGCAGTGCTTCTCAAATAGTGGGGCGGGCCCCCCTGGGGGGGCGCGGTGTGATGCCTTGGACCGGCCGTGCTGCTCCTTGTTCCCTACAGACAAAAATAGGGTGTGACCCTGGGAAACATGCTTTTTTGCC
>JAVJIX010000108.1:3325000-3335000 GCA_036785185.1 Paratrypauchen microcephalus
TTTAGTGTTTTTTTCATGTATATCTTAGTTATAGTATACATATAGTTTTTACATCAGTGACAAATGTGCGTGTACCGTGTCAGGGGTGACAGTTGGGGCCCCTCTCAACGGGCAGGTTTGGTGGGGCCCCCGGGCGAATGCCTATGTTTGCCTAATGATAAGTCCGCCTCTGCTCCATCGCTTACTTTTCTCTTCTTCCTCCTTCTCTCCTTCTTACCCCACTACTCCTCATTCCTTCTTCCCTTCTCCTTTCCTTTGTTTCTTCCTCTCTCACTCCCTCCCCACTCCACTGATTCCCTCTCCACTCATTCTTCTCCTTTCCTCCCTCCCTCTCTTGTCTCTCCAGTCTCTGTTTCTCCCACACCCTTAAATTGCCCTCAAACACATCCCTCTCTCCTCCTCCTCCTCCGTCCCCTCACTCCTCCACTCTCTTCTTCCTCCCTCATTAGCACATCTGCTCCCTCCTTTCCCCTCCTAACACCTCTCTCTCTCTCCATCCCTCCTCTCTGCAGTCTTTGTTCCTCCCACACCCTTAAATTGGCCTCAAAAGTCTCTTTAGCCCCCTCTGCTCCTCCCATCCTGCCCTCCCTCCTCCTCCTTTCATTCCTCCCTTCTCTCTCCTCCTCCGTCACCTCCTCCCTCCCTCCTCTCTTGAATCTCTGTTTCTCCCACACCCTTAAATGGTCCTCGAACGCTTCTTCATCAGCCCTGCCCAAGCCGGAGAGGTGACGATTAGTTCACAGACCTCCGGAAATCACAGCACTCAGGAGCTGCCCATTCATTTAGACCAAACACAGAGAAACAAGTGGAGACAAGACCGAGAGATGGAGCTGCACCTCGTCTGACATCTAAAAAACACAACAGTCTGCAAAAGTGACTCCTCCTGCACCTTATGCATTCAGAACATCTTCATTATTCACCATGATGAGTTTAGAAGAGCTTGGACACCAGACTTGGACACCAGACTTGGACACCAGACTTGGACACCAGACTTGGAGTTTTGCTGTCTACAACACTTTTCAAATTATTATGCAAATTGTGTTTAGTGTCATAAAGGTGATTAGTTTTACAGTGAAACTCCTGGACGGTCTTGTGTCTCAGTGAAACCTCCCACACCTGGACCAATGAGTTTGTCCGGTGAAAAACGATTTAAATGTCCCATGGGCATGAAATTTTCACTTTCTGAGGTTTTTGAACGTTAATGTGAGCTCCCCTACCCTGTTTAGGCCCCCCCTGGTTAAAAGTTGTGAAATGTCTAAACTGAGCATTTGCGATCCTTTTCTGCGTTAGAAAAAATCGGAGCTCAAACGGGCGATTTTGAACAAGGAAACTTATTGACGTCAGATCGAAAAAAGAAATGCAAATGCAGTTCCACCCCCGTCTGTCTGTACTCAGCGTCTCTGTAAATCACGCCCAGAGAGTTTGGACTGCGAATGCGCTACGCAATGCGAAATATGTTTTTTTATTTGCCTGGAGGCACGTCCGAGTGTTTCTAGGCTCGGAAGTCCTTTATCTGAGCCTCTGGACCTTTGAACAGCAGTGGTTTAATTTTATTTTCTGTGGAAATGTGTTTATTTTTCAATGGAACGCTTCTAATCTCTCCCCCCGTGCAAAAACACGGAAATGGATCAGCTGAGAGCTACAGCGGAGAGTTTGGCCACGCCCCCACCCTCTACTATAGGCCAGCTCTTTTCTCCTCATTTCCATTCAAGCAACAACGCCCAGAATGGAGTGTTCAGAGAGAGAAAAATGACTCTTTCTCATCTTATCTCTGTTTCTCATGCACTGAGTGTTGATTTTGAAGAAGGATTCATTTACAGTATTAGGGAACCATTAAGGAGCCATATAAAAGCATCAAGAAGTACCATGTCATGGGATCTTTAAGAAGGACGTTCCACATTCCACAGAGCAACATTTTCAAGCAATATGGGAAAGAAAAAGGATAGGATAAACGTAAGCGTGATCATCGTACTATTAAGAAATCTCTAGCTGATTCAGAACACACAGATTCACAGATAAAGGCACAATGAGGAAGCACACAGGTGTTTGAAGCTGCTGGTGCCTCTGGAGTCCTGTGAACATCAAGGTGGAGGATCCTCCAGAGGCAGTTCTGCATAAACCTTCTATTCGGCCGCCCTTAAACAAAGCTCACAAGCAGAAAAGGCTCCAGTGAGTCTTGTTCACTGATGAGTGCAGCGCTGAACGGTCCAGATGGATGGAGTGGTGACGTCCGGAAGGAGGTGGTGGAGTCATGTTTTGGGCCAGAATCATGAGGAGAGAGCTGCTCGGCCCCTTTACAGCTCCTGAAGGTGTGAAAATGACCTCTATATGTGGAGTTTCTGACTCACCACTTTCTTCCATGGTACAAAAAGAAGAACCATGTTTTCCGTAGCAAAATCATCTTCATGACAAGATAAGATCAGACTTTATTGATCTCACACAGGAGAATGTCACTTGCCACATTAGCTCCAGACAGTTTAGTGCAAAAGAAAGTTTAAACAGAAAGTGCAGCAGACAAATAGTAATAATAATAAAATAAGTAAAAAGAGAGTATAGAAAATATTTCCCGTCTGGACTCTACAGTGGAGTTCTACAGTCTGATGGTGGTGGGGATGAAGGATCTGCAGTAGCGCTCCTTCTTGCACTGGGGGTGTCTTAGTCGGCTGCTGAAGGAGCTGCTCAGCTCCTCTACAGTCCGGTGCAGAGGGTGAGAGGTGTCGTCCACCCTCCTCCTCCTCCACCTCCTCTACAGAGTCCAGAGGACAGACCAGGACAGAGCTGGCCCTCCTGACCAGCTTATTAAGTCTCTTCCTGTCCCGTTCTGTGCTGCTCGGGGCCCAGCAGACGACAGCGTAGAGGAGAGCAGAGGCCACCACAGAGTCATAAAAAGCGCCATCTCATGCTGCAGGGAACACCTCTGCATCATTAGCTGCTATGGGCATTAAAGGAGAGAAACTGTGTGACTCTCTCCTGACCTCAACCCTACTGAGAACCTTTGGAGCTCCTCAAGTGAAAGATCATGAGGGCAGGAGGCAGTTCCCATCCAAACAGCAGCTCTGGGAGGATATTCTGACATCCTGCAAAGAAATTCAAGCAGAAACTCTCCACAAACTCACAAGTTTCAATGGATGCAAGAATTGTGAAGCTCCTGTCAAATAAGGGCTCTTATGTTCAAATGTAACTGTAAAATGTAAACAAACAAACAAACAAACAAACAAACACATGTTCAGATTTCCCAGCCTTTGCTATAAAAAGAAAAACAAAGTGTGTTGTAACAGCTCCTGTGAAAGTGTTGAGTGAACAGTTATGATGCTCACCTGAGGCTGTGTCGGAGCTCTGGGGAAATCACCAGTTTAAAGTGGCTGCAGTGGCAGACAGGGGGCGCTCTCACCCCTGTTTCACTGCAGTAGATCTGTAATAACACCACAGTCTGTTTGGATAAGGTTAAAAGCACAGAAGAGACAGAGATTACAGCAGATGTCATGAAGTCGAGGAAACTGTAAACACAAACTGACCTACAGGAGAACATGAGAATATGAAGAAACAGGAGCGCATTTAAGTGTTTTTAACCTTTACTGTTTTTTGGTTAAAACAATTCCACATCACGCCACGCACTAAAAGATAAATTATAACAGTTACAAAAGAATGCTGCAAATCTTTTCCTTGTCCCCGTTTTTTTGTTTTAATTTGGCAGTGATGATAATTTAGCTTTCTCAATTAAAAACCTGTAGAAATGATTTCAAGGCTCGTTAGTGTTCCTCACAGTGGCTGAAAATCAAGGCATTTGAGCATTTAAAGGAAAAGTAACGTTTTTTTTTTACAATTTGAGCCTTATTTCGGTAATAAAACAAGTTGTTTTACTCACCCATAGCACTTTGGTGTCATATGGAGCACTTCCAGAGATGTTTTAGATTAGCGTTAGCCTAGCGCGACTTCTAGCCATAGCTCGGGGCATATAATATATTCCCCGAGCATGTAATATGCCCCGTGCGGTCTTGAAATAACACAAACTTTAGCACTTTTCAAATCATAGAAGCCCGATGTCTTAGTCTACGATTTCGTTTGAAGCAAAAGTGGCCTGTAATCCGAGATTTATCCATAGTTTACAGCTTTGCGTTTCATGTTTGGGTCCCGGGAGCTGAGAGCACAGTCCGCACATGCGCACTGGCCTCCTCATCTACTCGAAACTATGGCTAAATCTCGGATTACAGGCCACTTTTGACCACACGAAATCGTAGGCTAAGACATCGGGCTTCTATGATTTGAAAAGTGCTAAAGTTTGTGTTATTTGCAGACCGCAAATCAGTGCCCCGAAAACTCACATGATGGAGATCACAAATCTAAAACATCTCTGGAAGTGCTCCATATGACACCAAAGTGATGTGGGTGAGTAAAACAACTTGTTTTATTACCGAAATAAGGCTCAGATTGTAAAAAACGTTACTTTTCCTTTAAAGTGATTCTAATGAAGGAGTTTAAAAACACAATTGAGCACTTCCTGTATTACTGCATGACATCACAAGGTGGTACAAGATGCGTTCTGTTTGAGAGAAGAACTCATGAAACAACATTAGGGCATAGATCAGAAAATAGCCTCTTTCTCTCTCTTTCCCTCCTCCTCCTCTCTTTCTTCGTACTCTCACACACTAGTTTGAGGGCGACAGGTTTGCTCCTTCCCTCCTCTCTTTCCCCGCTCTTCCTTTGTGCCCTTAAGCAAAGGTGCCAGGCTCTTTCTCCCTCTCTTTCCTCTCTCTCTCTGTCTCTCTCTCTCTCTTCCTTCGTGCCCTTGGGCCACACTCGGGCGAGGGTGCCAGGTATGCTGTGACATGCAGAGACATTGTCAGACTTCACTTTTAACCGGAGTAAAGCATTAATCACTCTGTTCTGTGGGAGAGACAAAGGCGCAGCTACTTTTAGAATCACATAAAGGCATTTTTCTGTTGCCTGGAATGTTCCACAGTGCCGCATGCTCCTGTATCTATGGTAAATATTCATCATAGTTTAGTGGCAGTTACAGGAAGTAGCGCCGGGCTGTAAAACAGAATCCCTCTATGTCATCAACACAACGATCCATCTGAAACGCAGAGAATTTATGCACAAGAAAGACTTTTTCTGACACTTTAAACCTTCATTTCACTGAACAAAGGCTCATGTCTTTGTATTAGTCTAATTATTATTACTGTGTCGTTTAGACCAGGGGTCGGCAACCTGCGGCTCTTTGATCCCTCTGATGCGGCTCAGTACAGCGGTCCCTCGTTTATCGTGGGGGTTACGTTGTAGAATTAACCCACAATAGGCGAAATCTGTGAAGTAGTCAGTTTTATATTGCGTGTATAAATATGTGTGTATTTCACAGGGGGCGGCAGTAGCTCAGTTGGTAGAGTGCATGCCTAGTGATCCAGGGGTTGGCAGTTCGAATCCCGGACGGATGGACCGCGTGTGATCCCAGCTTCCACAGATGAGCGCTGCCATTGTGTCCTTGGGCAAGACACTTAACCCCACCTCGCCCCCAGTGTCTGTGGACACTGGTAGCCCCCATGGCAGAAGATAAATCAAGGCCCGTTGTGACGTGAGCCGTCCTCCTGTGGACCCACCACCTGCGGGAGGATTCATGAGGGCTGGTGCATTGTGTTCTGGGCAGTGGAACACTGCTTGGACTGCTGCCCCCGCGACCCAGAGAATGGAAAAAGCGGAAGAAGATGAATGAATGAATGTATTTCACAGTTCCTGGCGGCGCTGCGCTGCTATGGGTTTTGTTGGGGAGAAAACTTGCAAACATACAGCACTTCAGAGCAGTGACGGACTGGGATCATCGGCCCTGGCAATTTACACCTACAAGCGGCCCCGTAGTCTGTGGAACGGGGGGGAGGGGTTCTACAGCTCTGCACCAAACACAGAACTGTAGTGAGAACGCATCCGGACGCTCTCAGGACTGGTTCAGCCGCCTGGACTCCAGGTTCCACCAGTTCGTTATGCGCAAACACTGCCGCTACTTCCCGATGCGCATTGACCACCCGGAGAAGTGTGCACGTGGTCAAATCCGTAATAGAGCACGGCCTCGGTCCTTCTGGCATGTGCTCAAATGCCAGAGCGCTCAGTCTTCAGAGTCACACTGCTAGTGATCCAACATTTAAATACATTTGGCAAACTGAACACATTCTGTACAGGAGACACGGAGGAGAATGACTGACAAAGACAAAGGTCTACAGTCCTTTAGCCAATCAGGATGCAGAACACAATACGTGTTGATACACTATAAAAAATCTGCGAAACAGCGAGGGACCACTGCATTTAATTAAAATGTATTTTATTTTAGTTCGTTCATATTCAAAATGTAATTCTATGTCACAAAGGTTAAAAAAAATAAAAACGTTATATGCAGTGTTATTTCATTTTAAATTTCGAAAGGGTTTTGTGGCTCCCAGTGTTTTCTTTACTGTGTGAAACGGCTCCAAACGGCTCTTTGAGTGGTAAAGGTTGCCGACCCCTGATTTAGACGAACTTTGGCCATTGTTTACATTATGGTTGCTAGGTAACAGTTAGGGAATTACATCTGCATCACATCTGCTGCCCATGTCCAACCAGGAAGTGACATAGACAGGTGCAGGGTCAGACAGGAGCAGACAGGAGCAGACAGGAGCAGACGTTAGTAGTGTGCAGCATTTATCAATATTGGCTGTGAAATCTCCTCTGGCAAGTGCTCTGTCTGCTTCTTTTTTTAAACTCAATGAAAATAATAATAATAGAAGCTAAAAAAAAAAACAAAAAAAAAACACCTGCCCTAGTTTCAGTCAGAAATAATTATGCGATTGTCTCTATTTATTTTCCAGATTTTTGTGAGTCGGATTTGTGCAAATTTAATTTTAACACAGAAAATGCATTAAAGCTGCTGTATGTAACTGGGAGAGCCAGAGTGGACCTCCGTCTGCCTCCATCTCCACCTAAAAGGACCTCCGTCTGCCTCCATCTCCACCTAAAAGGACCTCCGTCTGCCTCCATCTCCACCTAAAAGGACCTCCGTCTGCCTCCATCTCCACCTAAAAGGACCTCCATCTGCCTCCATCTCCACCTAAAAGGACCTCCGTCTGCCTCCATCTCCACCTAAAAGGACCTCCGTCTGCCTCCATCTCCACCTAAAAGGACCTCTGTCTGCCTCCATCTCCACCTAAAAGGACCTCAGTCTGCCTCCATCTCCACCTAAAAGGACCTCAGTCTGCCTCCATCTCCACCTAAAAGGACCTCCATCTGCCTCCATCTCCACCTAAAAGGACCTCCATCTGCCTCCATCTCCACCTAAAAGGACCTCCATCTGCCTCCATCTCCACCTAAAAGGACCTCCATCTGCCTCCATCTCCACCTAAAAGGACCTCCGTCTGCCTCCATCTCCACCTAAAAGGACCTCCGTCTGCCTCCATCTCCACCTAGAAGCCACGGGCCACTCCTTTGAGGACAGTGAGGTCCAGATCTTGGCCAGAGAAAAGAGCTGGTTTGAGAGGAGGAGTTAAAGAAAGAGAATCCTTCCTTGAACACAAATGGAGGTCTCAGACATCATTTGTCTCCATCTATAACTCGATCCTCAAACCTAAATCAGAACAAAGAAAACAATAGAGCAGCAGGTCAGGTCCAGAGGAGTGAAAACACCATTATGACCCACACTCCACTCCCACTGCAGATCTAACAGGCCCACCTAACTCACACCAACTGGAAACAAGTAGGTGTGGTAGTGTCACAGTCATTTCATTGTAGTGAGCGCCCCCTTCAGGCAGATACAGGCAGTGTCCACCAGCGTCTGACCAGAACTGAAGAAGCAGCTTGGATGAGCTGAGAAACGGATTCAACCAAATAAACTTTTGTCCAGTCGACAAATTGAATTTCTCCTTTTGCCTTTTAGCTAAATAAAATAATTGTTCCATGTTGGTTGTGTTTATTGCACTGAGAAACATCCATCCTTGTTTTCACAGAAGTGAAAAGTACAGAATGCCTCTGTAAACAAACAGATGTGAGAATGAGGTGTGGGATTTCGAGCTTGTTCCATTACGAACTCTCTCCAACAGTGTTTATGTGTGATTCACTGAAGCTTTGAGTCAAACCTGGAACACCTGGGAAATGATCATGATCCAGACAGACAGGAGCAGACAGGAGCAGACAGGAGCAGGGTCAGACAGGGTCAGACAGGAGCAGGGTCAGACAGGAGCAGGCAGGAGCAGACAGGAGCTGGGTCAGACAGGAGCAGACAGGAGCAGACAGGAGCAGGGTCAGACAGGAGCAGGGTCAGACAGGAGCAGGCAGGAGCAGACAGGAGCAGGGTCAGACAGGAGCAGGGTCAGACAGGGTCAGATAGGAGCAGGGTCAGACAGGAGCAGACAGGGGCAGACAGGGGCAAACAGGAGCAGGGTCAGACAGGAGCAGGCAGGAGCAGGGTCAGACAGGAGCAGGCAGGAGCAGACAGGAGCAGGGTCAGACAGGAGCAGGGTCAGACAGGAGCAGGGTCAGACAGGGTCAGACAGGAGCAGGGTCAGACAGGAGCAGGGTCAGACAGGGTCAGACAGGAGCAGACAGGAGCAGACAGGAGCAGGGTCAGACAGGAGCAGGGTCAGACAGGAGCAGACAGGAGCAGGGTCAGACAGGGTCAGACAGGAGCAGGGTCAGACAGGAGCAGACAGGGTCAGACAGGGTCAGACAGGAGCAGGATCAGACAGGGTCAGACAGGAGCAGGGTCAGACAGGAGCAGGGTCAGACAGGAGCAGGGTCAGACAGGTGCAGGGTCAGACAGGAGCAGGGTCAGACAGGAGCAGGGTCAGACAGGGTCAGACAGGAGCAGGCAGGAGCAGACACACCTAGAACATTATTCCAGAGTCGGTGAAGTGCTCCCAGTCCTCAGATCACATGGATGCACCGGAATGGGGTTTGTGGGAAAAATGTACAGTGAATCCCGCAGCTAAAGGGGGTAATCTGCAGATGAGACAGAGATATCACCAGATTTCACCAAAACAAAGCTGTGGTGGTGAGTAAAGGAGAGAGAGCCGGTTCCCACACACACAGACTGCCAGAGCGAGTCACCTTCACTGTACCGTGACTCGTTAAGACACGTTTCAACACTGGATTTCATCATGAAACATTTTCCCATGAACGTCAGAGGGACCGGTGTTTGGGATGTGGAGTCTGAACACTGCAGGGACCACTCCAGAACTACCTGAAACAGAACGCAGTCGTAGGATAAAGGGACAGTGTGGAACTTTCTGGTTGCCCGTCCAGCCAGAACCGCACGATTTGATAAAGCTTTACAAAGACGAGCGGATCTGGAGCTGTGTCCCGTCTCCCTGATTTAACCAGTCAGAGAGAAGCTCTGTTCTGGTAAAAACAAATAGTAACAAAATAATTACATACAAATACAAGTACACTCCCCCTCCCCTTGGACCACCACCTTAAAGGAAAAGTAACGTTTTTTTTACAATCTGAGCCTTATTTTGGTAATAAAACAAGTTGTTTTACTCACCCATAGCACTTTGGTGTCATATGGAGCACTTCCAGAGATGTTTTAGATTAGCGTTAGCCTAGCGCGACTTCTAGCCATAGCTCGGGGCATATAATATATTCCCCAAGCATGTAATATGCCCCGTGCGGGCTCCAAATAACACAAACTTTAGCACTTTTCAAATCATAGAAGCCCGATGTCTTAGTCTACGATTTCGTTTGAAGCAAAAGTGGCCTGTAATCCGAGATTTATCCATAGTTTACAGCTTTGCGTTTCATGTTTGGGTCCCGGGAGCTGAGAGCACAGTCCGCACATGCGCACTGGCGTCCTCATCTACTCGAAACTATGGCTAAATCTCGGATTACAGGCCACTTTTGACCACATGAAATCGTAGGCTAAGACATCGGGCTTCTATGATTTGAAAAGTGCTAAAGTTTGTGTTATCTGGAGACCGCAAACAAGTGCCCCGAGAACTCACATGATGGAGATCGCAAATCTAAAACATCTCTGGAAGTGCTCCATATG
>JAVJIX010000108.1:3347500-3372302 GCA_036785185.1 Paratrypauchen microcephalus
CATCTTTATTTTCACTCTCATCATTCTCTTATTATTTAACTCCTCAAACACATGTGTTCCTCTGATTTACGGCTCCAAATTAAACTAAAGATTTAAGTCTGACCTGAAGCAGCTCCAGTCCTGGTTTTTTGTTTTGGTTTTGAACAAAATGTGCTTCATTAAAAAACAAGAATAAAATCCACATTCTCAAACAGTGGTGGCAGAGTGGTTATCCTGTGTCCTCTGTGTAAAGAAGTGGACTAAGGGGGTGCGAGTGAACAATTTTTTCCAGAGGAGCGGGGGGGAAGGGGGCGCTTGAATTGCGTGAGAAATGCCGTGTGAGCGAATTGTCTCTCTCAATGCGTGAGCCCTGCTGTAAATGTTTGTCTAAAGAGCAAACTTAAACTACAAAGCAACTAATGAGAGTTCTATAAATGAAGTTATTACCTGATGGTTCTCAGTTTGTTTTATCATCACCGCAGTGTAGCAGCTGAAACTACACTCTACAGTCTGCCCAACAACAGAACAATCTATTTTCTGATTGGCTGATTTTTTTCCGGGGAGCGGGACGGGGAGGAGGGGGAGAGTTTTTTTCGCTGAAAACGCGCAGTGCCTGCATAAACTGAGCCACACAGACCGATTTTCTGGGCACAAAAAAAAAAAAAAAAAAAAATCAGCGTGAGAAATGCCATGTGTGGCGTGTGAGTGTGTGAACACGTCGAATTGCGTGTGTCACACTCTCAATGCGTGAGACTTGAGAGCCCTGGTGATAACAGAGGAGAAAGAAGAAGAAGATGTACAATGTACAAGTACAATCAATAACAATATTCACAAACATATTAGGACAAAAACACTGGGAGAGAAACACACGGCGTCTTTTCATGAGGTGAACAAACGGGGGGGGGGGGGGGGGGGCAGAACAGAATGTTGATGAAACTGGTGAAACTGAAGCTGAGGCGGACATGACTAAATCGGCAGTGCAGAGTGTTTACAGAATACATGTTCAGAGTGTTCCAGCTGATAACATTTGAACACTTTTGTTTATAGTTTGCCGCGGTAACCACAGCTGTGACCGTGGGGGTGTGTTGAGTGCAGGAGAGCAAAACAAAGAGTCCTGTTGTTTCAGAGATTTCAGGGAGACTGATTAATTACACCAAGGGGGATCATTTAACATGATCAATACATTTTTAGAACCCAGACGAACTGACAATTAACCAGAACCCTGGTTCTGCCAGGCCCCCAACTTCAGGTCACCTTGCAGAGTCGCCAGAGCCCTGGACAGTTCCTCCTGGTGTACAGCAGTGGCCGCAGACTGTGCTGCACTGTTTCTACACTGTTCTGTCAGCATGCTCGTGGTGGTGTCCAGACATTGAGATGTTTCCTCTGGTTGGAGATGTTCCGCAACCTGTATCACTTTCTGATGTAATCCCTTCACTAGGTCAGCAACAGCTCCACTGTGGTGCGATATTACAGCAGACAGCTTGGGCGACTCTTTGTTTGCTGTCAGCTTTCCAATTTTCTGATAGATCATGAACATCCCTAGGCCAATCAACAGATGTCCAGCTATCAACAATCCAAATTGGTAAATGTCCTCAGCGTCCTCTAGGACCAGCGGTGGCAGACACACAACATTCCACTTGTCCCAAGCCTCCCTCGTGTATCCGGCAGCGAAAGTTCCGTCAGGACAGTTCAGCTCTCCCGGACCGACATTCCTCCATGAAAAAAGTGTGTCAATTGCATTGGAGGACCAGCTTATCAATACCATAATTTAGGATTTTGAAAAATCTGTTCCAACAGGAGAAAAAGAGACGAGATGAGAGAAAAAACACCAGACACAGAGCAGCCGATAAGGGAGGAAAAGAACAGAACAGGGCATGTCCTCCCTGTGTTTCCATGGTAACACAGTGGATAGCCTGTCTGTCAGTGAGGAGGTTGTGGGTTAGACTCTCTTAGACCTTTTATGTCCTTTTATGACTTTAACCGCAGGCCCTGTCTGTGTAAATGATGTGAAGTGTCTCCACCCGCCTCCAACTGCACCTGTCATCTTTTCAAACGCACCTCACAGATGACTCACTGACAGGAGACTGAGCTGAACTCAGATAAATGTCACTTCAAACTAACATTACTGCAAAGGGAAAGAATGAAGAAATATTTAAAAGATGAAATCTAAAGCTTGAGTTATCTTCTGTGTGGAGTTTGCACGTTCTGCCCATGTCTATGGTTCCCTCATCCACCTAAAACACGCACCAAAATCCTCCATCTGTTTCTGACCAGGATCATGGTTCAGATCAAGGCCACTGCTCCTGACAGGTCCAGGGAGAGATCGCTAGATGACTCAAACATGAATCTCCAACCTCTCCAGACATGTTTTTGGTGAAGGAACATTATAACATGGTAGAAAGCTCCAAAACGCCATGTTTTCTTATGGAGGCTCTGTCTCCCACTCGCCTCATAAACATGTGTTTGCTTTGCCTGGAATGTCCCACAGTATGGCATTAATTTACCTAGCTTTCATATATTAAATGATAGATTTGGTGTGATTCGTCTGCTTGTCTCCATGGAAAAGTTTTGCGTAATTTTGTGAAACAGGCAACACTGTCTTGCTTCATGTTTAGTTGTTGTTGCATATTTTGGTGTATCTTATTCCCTTAGTGTTTTATTTTGATATGTGTCTGGTCAGCTTGTTGCTTTTAATTTTACTTCCTGTTTGTTGATTGTTTTCCCTAATGTGTTACACCTGTGTCTGTGTGTACCCCGTGTTCTCCTCTGCCCTTTGTTGGTCCATTAGCCGTTTCCCACACTCCGAACCGTGCACTCGCTGAATTGGGAAACGGAGTGTGGTTTTAAAGGAAAAGTAACATTTTTTTACAATCTGAGCCTTCTTTCGGCAATAAAACAAGTAGTTTTACTCACCCATAGCAGTTTGGTGTCATTTTGAGCAGTTTCGTAGAAGTTATGTTGTAGCGTATCCGTTAACTTGAGTGCTCGGGGCATTACTTTGCGATCTCCAAATAACACAAACTTTAGCACTTTTCAAATCATAGAAGCCCGATGTCTTAGTCTACGATTTTGTGTGGTCAAAAGTGGCCTGTAATCCGAGATTTAGCCATAGTTTCGAGTAGATGAGGAGGCCAGTGCGCATGTGTGGACTGTGCTCTCAGCTCCCGGGACCCAAACATGAAACACAAAGCTGTAAACTATGGATAAATCTCGGATTACAGGCCACTTTTGCTTCAAACGAAATCGTAGACTAAGACATCGGGCTTCTATGATTTGAAAAGTGTTAAAGTTTGTGTTATTTGGAGCCCGCACGGGGCATATTACATGCTTGGGGAATATATTATATGCCCCGAGCTATGGCTAGAAGTCGCGCTAGGCTAACGGCAAATCTAAAACATCTCTGGAAGTGCTCCATATGACACCAAAGTGCTATGGGTGAGTAAAACAACTTGTTTTATTACCGAAATAAGGCTCAGATTGTAAAAATCTTACTTTTCCTTTAAGGGCATGTACGTCACATCCGGCGCGACGACTGCTGTCCCATTTCTTTTTTGTCCCATGCACAGTTAACACGCGAGCTGAAGACCGCAGTCGTTTCCATGGAAATCAGGGCGTGGACCAAGTGTGTGAAAAAGCACACTTCTCTCACTCATATATCCCAGCATGCACCGCACGCTACGTCTTCTACGGGAGAAAATGGAGTCGGCGGCTGCATTTAGTTGTTGCGAGACCTGTTGCATTTCGCAGACGCCCATGCGGTCCGCGGAGTGCACTCAGGGCTGAGCAAGTATGCACAGTCTTGACTGCAGTCTGAGCCCCCTTAAAACCACACTCCGAACTGTGCACTCTGGGAATTGGGACAGACCATTCTGACTGTTTTCAGATCTCTTGTAATCTGAAATGTTCCACAGTATGACATAGTTTTAAAGCTCAAAACTACTTAGAAAAACAGCATTCTGACTGTGAGCGGGGCCGCCTCTCCACAGATCTGACCTGTAACTTAGCCTGGTTTGGTTTTCATGCTGATAGAAATGTTTAATTCCATACTGTGAAACATTCCAGACATCACACCTCCATGGAGAAAAGAATCTGACGGCCCCTCCACAAGAAAAGTTACACAATGCACCTTTACATATAATTTTGAACTTTTTACTTTGAAACTGAAACAATGGTTTGAGTATTTTTCTGGTACATGTCCGGACCTCACCTCCTCTCACACAGACAGTGTTATATTTCCCTCGGTGATTCAGAGCACCCATCAGGCTCCTGTGTTTGAGTTCAGGCCTGTGTGATATGCGTCGCCCTTGGGTGCTGTGAGTCGGGCGTGTCCAATAAAAATGTTGAGACGACAGGAGCGCTCGTCTGTAATCTGTGATCTACCACTGAAGTCTCAATTAGACCAAACGTTTACGAGTCAAACGGAGCAAGAAGACAACAACACAAGTTTAGGTCTGTGATAGATCTGACATTTGTTTTGCGTGGTTGTCATGGTTGCGGTTGGCTGCTCTTGTGGCTGACTGGCCGGCACACTGAGCACTTTAAAGTTTTAAAAATGTTTATCTTACATTTTTACTTTAACTGCATTATGTAACTTTCCTGATGGAGGGTCCGTCAAATACAGTGGTACCTCACCTTATTAATTCGTTCCAGAAGTGGTTTCGTAATGTGAAAAATTCGTAAGTTGAGTAGCTATTTCAATGGAAAAAGCCTGATTCGTTCCAAGGCCCCGATCCAAGTTTTTTTTTTTTATAGTGTAACTTTTTTTTTATAGTGTAACATTGTGTTCTGTGTCCTGATTGGTTTCTCAGACTTGATTTAAACTTTTCTCACATTTGTCTCTCGTTTAAACACTCAAACTTTCATAGATTTTCAACAAAATGTATTAATAGTGAAGTGTGGGGGGAAGGGGGAGGGGGGACAAAACTGCGCTCTGACACGTGTGATAGCGCACATGACCCGGCGCGGAGCTGCCAGAAGGTCTAGACCTGGACTAAACCAGGACTGGACCAGGACTAAACCTGGACTAAACCAGGACTAGACCAGAACTAGACCAGGACTAGACCAGGACTAGACCAGGACTAGACCAGGACTAGACCAGGTGGATTAAAGCGCCGTGCGCGGGTCTATTTCCTGGTTTCGTTTCGAGTCACGGCTGAGGCGAGCAGCGAGGAGGACGGCACGCAGTCTGAGCGCATGAACGAGACCCGTGCTGGTCTAGACCAGGTCTAGAGCAGGTCTAGACCACCGCGGCTCTTGCATGCGTTCGTGGGTCTCGTTCATGCGCTCATGCGCTCAGACTGCGTGCCGTCCCGAGGGGAGTCCTCGCTGCTCCCCTCAGCCGTGACTCGAAACGAAACCAGGAAATAGACCAGCGCACGGCGCTTTAATCCACCTGGTCTAGTCCTGGTCTAGTCCTGGTCTAGTCCTGGTCTAGTCCTGGTCTAGTTCTGGTCTAGTCCTGGTTTAGTCCAGGTTTAGCCCAGGTTTAGTCCTGGTCCAGTCCTGGTTTAGTCCAGGTCTAGACCTGCTGTCAGCTCCGCGCCGGGTCATGCTGCGCTATCACACGTGTCAGAGCGCAGTCTTCTCCCCCCTCCCCCTTCCCCCCACACTTCATTATTAATACATTTTGTTGAAAATCTATGAAAGTTTGAGTGTTTAAACGAGAGACAAATGTGAGAAAAGTTTAAATTCAGTCTGAGAAAAGCGTATAATGTGTGTGGCTGAGCGCGCATTATTTGAATTTTTGAGATTTCGCGTTTCGTAACTTGAATTTTCTTTCGTATCTAGAGACCAAAATTTACCGTGAAGGCGTTTCGTAACTTGAAATTTTCATTTGTTGGGTCATTCGTAAGGTGAGGTACCACTGTATTTTTCTCCATTGAGATGTTATTGTTTTGCCTGTAATGTTTCACAGTATGGCATTAAACCTTTCTATCGTCATAGAGACCAAACCAGACCAAGTTACAGATCAGATCTGTGGAGAGGCGACCCCCGCTCAGTCAGACTACCTGTTTTTCTATGTACTTTTGAGCTAAAACCACCTGTAATTGAATAAATGTAAGGTCGGGCTGTTTAAAGTCATACTGTGGAACATATCCATAGAAACAAGCAGGTGACAGACCCCCAACCAAAAAGTTACACAGTGTAGCTTTAATATATTTGAGGATGTTTGCCACAAGTCTCAAGCGTACTTTTTGATTTGAGCAGTTTGTTTTTTCTGTATCCATGGAAACCCTGCTTGGAGATAGCTACACAGACATTTATCAGTATTGTACAGATATCCCCAATATTTGAACAAACATATTGTCATTCTGATTTGACCTGTAGGTTTAGACCTGGTTTGTCCGCCTATCTCATCTCCAGAGTTGTTTGTACATTTGACTCTGTTAAAGATTGCTTCTGTCTCCATGGAAACAGCTGTGCATCTTTTCACTGATCCAAAGGACAAGCACCAAATGGTCCAGAGACAGAAGAGAGTTTAACACCGGCTCTGTCCAGACATGTGAGAGGAAACAGAGCAGAGAGGCCAGGAATCATTTACTGACACAGAATGTCATTTAGTTTAACTGCTGTTTTCCATCATATTTTCATTAGACATTTAAGTTTAAGCAGTAGTCGAGTTGTAAAATGAAACCAGGGGGGATGGTGAAATGAACCCATATAATCATCCAATAATACACAGAATATATGTTATCACACACACACACACACACACACACACACACACACACACACACACGTACACAAACACACACACACACACACACCTTAGTCCTGGCTTAGTCCTGGTTTAGACCTGGTTGAGTCCTGGTTTAGTCCTGGCTTAGTCTTGGTTTGGACCTGGTTTAGTTTTGGTTTAGTCCCGGTTTAGTCCTGGTTTAGACCCGGCTTAGATCTGGCTTAGTCTTGGCTTAGTCCTGGTTTGGACCTGGTTTAGTCCTGGTTTAGACCTGGTTTAGTCTTGGTTTAGTCCTGTTTAGTCTTGGTTTGGACCTGGTTTAGTTTTGGTTTAGTTTTGGTTTAGTCCCGGTTTAGTCCTGGTTTAGTCCTGGTTTAGACCCGGTTTAGATCTGGTTTAGTCTTGGCTTAGTCCTGGTTTGGACCTGGTTTAGTCCTGGTTTAGACCTGGTTTAGTCCTGGTTTAGTCCTGGTTTAGACCTGGTTTAGTCCTGGTTTAGTCCTGGTTTAGTCTTGGTTTAGTCTTGGTTTAGTCCTGGTTTAGACCTGGTTTAGTCCTAGTTTAGTCTTTGTTTAGACCTGGTTTAGTCTTGGTTTAGTCCTGGTTTAGTCCTGGTTTAGTCCTGGTTTAGACCTGGTTTAGTCCTGGTTTAGTCCTGGTTTAGTCTTGGTTTAGTCTTGGTTTAGTCCTGGTTTAGACCTGGTTTAGACCTGGTTTAGTCCTAGTTTAGTCTTTGTTTAGACCTGGTTTAGTCTTGGTTTAGTCCTGGTTTAGTCCTGGTTTAGTCTTGGTTTAGTCCTGGTTTAGTCCTGGTTTAGTCTTAGTTTAGTCCTGGTTTAGTGCCGAAATAGATGCAGAAATAATCTGATAATATGACTCACCCATCAGAATGCGGTCAGATCCATTCTAACAGTTTGCCGTGTTGTCTTTAATAATCCGGAGCTCCGGAGAAAAGGACATAATCCCGAACTTATCCCGTGTCCCGAGGCGAGAGTTCCTTCTTACGTAGCATTAACGTAGCAAGTTAAGGATTCTTCTTCTCTTGGAAATGCCGCGTAAACATTCACGCAGCTCGCTCACAGCTGATCGGCGAACAGGCGCAAACACAGCAGCAGCAATCGTCATGATTGGCGGGAGTGCGATCGGTGCGTAATTATGCTGCAACATGAATGGAAGCTGGAGCACAGTTCGGCCTATGATTGGCTCTTGGCACTGGCCATTTTGACTTAAAAACGGCACAATTTGCCAAAAGTTTAGGGATTTTCATGTTTGATAAAATGCCATAAGGGATGGAAGAAGGGATGCCCGTTTTAGAAGAGGGATGATAATGTTGTTTCCTCTTCACACACCTGGAGTTTTGTTTCACGTTTAACACACAAACCCTGCACATTTAGGCTGAGTTCTTCTCTCAAACTAAAAGCACTCTGTTCCACCTTGTGAAGGAAGCTCCCCTGTATTTTTAAACCCCACACACCTTCACTAGAATCATTCGGATCATTTCAGCCCTTGAATTACCGATCTCTAAAAGGAGCTTGAAAATGACCGCTTCATGACATCACAAGGTGCATTTTGAGCTTTGGAGCTGTAGACAGACTAATACTAAAAGTTTAGAACATGTGTGAATGAAACAAAACAAACTCCAGGAGTGTTTTTGAGTGGGAATATAATATTATAACATGGCTAAAAGTTGACAAGAGTCACTTTTGTGTAATAGAGGAGCTTTCACATTCTAAATCCTGTGGCTGTTGTCTGTGTTTGGTGTGTCTCTCATCAGCTCATGTTTCTGTTGTTCTGACACACGATCTGCTCCATTATCCTCACAACAACTGGGTCACACCACCTCCTCGTGCACCTCATCCGTTTTACGAGCCCATCCCTCGTGCACACCCACCTCTCCTGAAGTGCACACACTTTTTAAATCAAAATACAAACGGTAAAATCACTTCAAATCAGTCTTGACTTTGATTAGAGAAAGTTTGCTTTTTGGTTCATGTACTAAATCTGTTCTGTATTTAGTTAAAGGAAATGTAACGGTTTTTTTTACAATCTGACCTTCTTTTGGCAATAAAACAAGTAGTTTTACTCACCCATAGCAGTTTGGTGTCAATTGGAGCAGTTTCGTAGAAGTTATGTTGTAGCGTATCCGTTAACTTGAGTTCTCGGGGCACTTATTTGCGGTCTCCAAATAACACAAACTTTAGCACTTTTGTCTTGAAGCCCGATGTCTTAGTCTACGATTCCGTATGGTCAAAAGTGGCCTGTAATCCGAGATTTAGCCATAGTTTCGAGTAGATGAGGAGGCCAGTGCGCATGTGCGGACTGTGCTCTCAGCTCCCGGGACCCAAACATGAAACGCAAAGCTGTAAACTATGGATAAATCTCGGATTACAGGCCACTTTTGACCACACGAAATCGTAGACTAAAGACATCGAGCTTCTATGATTTGAAAAGTGCTAAAGTTTGTGTTATTTGGAGCCCGCACGGGGCATATTACATGCTTGGGGAATATATTATATGCCCCGAGCTATGGCTAGAAGTCGCGCTAGGCTAACCGCAAATCTTAAAACATCTCTGGAAGTGCTCCATATGACACCAAAGTGCTATGGGTGAGTAAAACAACTTGTTTTATTACCGAAATAAGGCTCAGATTGTAAAAAAAAATTTACTTTTCCTTTAATTATAAAAGGAATTGCGTGACTCCTTTAAACAATATTTATCATAGACTTTATCATGTGTTCATTTATTCCATTTGCAAATTAAAAACTTAAACCAAGTAAACACACTTAAAAATGTCTGACTGGATTTAGAACTCAAGTCATATTGTGTCATTATCTGTTCAGACACACACACGCCCCTCATGCACACTCCTCTCGTGCACACTCTCATGCACACTCTCTCATGCACACTCTCTCGTGCACACTCTCATGCACACTCCTCTCGTGCACACTCTCATGCACACTCTCTCATGCACACTCTCTCGTGCACACTCTCATGCACACTCCTCTTGTGCACACTCTCATGCACACTCTCTCATGCACACTCTCTCGTGCACACTCTCATGCACACTCCTCTTGTGCACACTCTCATGCACACTCTCTCATGCACACTCTCTCGTGCACACTCTCATGCACACTCTCTCATGCACACTCTCTCGTGCACACTCTCATGCACACTCCTCTTGTGCACACTCTCATGCACACTCTCTCATGCACACTCTCTCGTGCACACTCTCGTGCACACTCTCATGCACACTCTCTCATGCACACTCTCTCGGTCACACTCATGCACACTCCTCTCGTGCACACTCTCATGCACACTCTCTCGTGCACACTCTCTCGTGCACACTCTCTCGTGCACACTCTCATGCACACTCTCTCATGCACACTCCTCTCGTGCACACTCCTCTCGTGCACACTTGCTCATGCACACTCCTCTCATGCACACTCTCTCGTGCACACTCTCTCGTGCACACTCTCATGCACACTCCTCTCATGCACACTCCTCTCGTGCACACTCCTCTCGTGCACACTCTCATGCACACTCCTCTCATGCACACTCCTCTCGTGCACACTCCTCTCGTGCACACTCTCTCGTGCACACTCTCATGCAAACTCCTCTCATGCACACTCCTCTCGTGCACACTCTCTCGTGCACACTCCTCTCGTGCACACTCCTCTCGTGCACACTCTCATGCACACTCCTCTCATGCACACTCCTCTCGTGCACACTCTCTCGTGCACACTCTCATGCACACTCCTCTCATGCACACTCCTCTCGTGCACACTCTCATGCACACTCCTTTCATGCACACTCCTCTCGTGCACACTCCTCTCGTGCACACTCTCTCGTGCACACTCTCATGCAAACTCCTCTCATGCACACTCCTCTCGTGCACACTCTCTCGTGCACACTCTCATGCACACTCCTCTCATGCACACTCCTCTCGTGCACACTCCTCTCGTGCACACTCTCATGCACACTCCTCTCATGCACACTCCTCTCGTGCACACTCTCTCGTGCACACTCTCATGCACACTCCTCTCATGCACACTCCTCTCGTGCACACTCGCTCATGCACACTCGCTCATGCACACTCTCTCATGCACACTCCTCTCGTGCACACTCGCTCATGCACACTCGCTCATGCACACTCCTCTCGTGCACACTCGCTCATGCACACTCTCTCATGCACACTCTCTCATGCACACTCTCTCGTGCACACTCTCTCGTGCACACTCCTCTCATGCACTCGCTCATGCACACTCCTCTCGTGCACACTCGCTCATGCACACTCCTCTCGTGCACACTCCTCTCGTGCACACTGATTCCACATGTCCCTCTCCCACTCTGCCTCCTCACACTTGTTGGAGGATGGATGGATCCTCTCTGACTCTCTCTCTTTCTCTGCTCTCCCTCCTTCCCTCCTTCTTTCTCGTTGGAGAGTGACTGGGTCCCCTCTCTCTCTCCCTCTCACCTTCTCTTGTGTTGGAGTGACTGGGTCCCCTCTCTCTCTCCCTCTCTCCTTCTCTTGTGTTGGAGAGACTGGGTCCCCCTCTCTCTCCCTCTCTCTCTCTCTCTCTCTTGTGTTGGAGTGACTGGGTCCCCTCTCTCCCTCTCTCCCTCTCTTGTGTTGGAGTGACTGGGTCCCCTCTCTCTCTCCCTCTCTTGTGTTGGAGTGACTGGGTCCCCTCTCTCCCTCTCTCCTTCTCTTGTGTTGGAGTGACTGGGTCCCCTCTCTCCCTCTCTCCTTCTCTTGTGTTGGAGTGACTGGGTCCCCTCTCTCTCTCCCTCTCTTGTGTTGGAGTGACTGGGTCCCCTCTCTCTCTCTCTCCCTCTCTCTCTCCCTCTCTCGTGTTGGAGTGACTGTGTCCCCCCCTCTCTCTCTCCCTCTCTTGTGTTGGAGTGACTGGGTCCCCCCTCTCTCCCTCTCTTGTGTTGGAGTGACTGTGTCCCCTCTCTCTCTCCCTCTCTTGTGTTGGAGTGACTGTGTCCCCTCTCTCTCTCCCTCTCTTGTGTTGGAGTGACTGTGTCCCCCCCTCTCTCTCTCCCTCTCTTGTGTTGGAGTGACTGGGTCCCCCCCTCTCTCCCTCTCTCCTTCTCTTGTGTTGGAGTGACTGGGTCCCCCCCTCTCTCCCTCTCTCCTTCTCTTGTGTTGGAGTGACTGGGTCCCCCTCTCTCTGTCCCTCTCTCTTTCCGTCTCTCTGGAGTGTGTGGTTGGAGTGAGCGTGTGCAGCTGCTGTGGTCTGTGTCGGTCACTTCTGCAGCGTCTCTAAAGTCTCACACTGTAAAAGACGAAAACAGTGGAACAAACATGGACCAACGCAGAAGATCAGAAATGAGACAATCTGACAATGACATTATTTGTATTTTAATATTGTGGTTTGCAGGTCTTTAAAAGATCTGGCTACACTGAAATCTTTGTCCCTTAATTCCACACTATTGTAGCCACAGCTGCCCTGGGTCAGACTGATAGAAGTGAGGCCACCACCAACACTCACACACACAACGCTTTCTCAGGTGGAGAAAGTATCTTGCCCGAGGACACAGTGACTAACCCTGGACTAAACCCAGATTAACCAAAGACTAAACCTGGACTAAACCAAGATTAACCAAAGACTAAACCTGGACTAAACCAAGATTAACCAAAGACTAAACCTGGACTAAACCCAGATTAACCAAAGACTAAACCTGGACTAAAGATTAACCAAAGACTAAACCTGGACTAAACCAAGATTAACCAAAGACTAAACCTGGACTAAACCAAGATTAACCAAAGACTAAACCTGGACTAAACCAAGATTAACCAAAGACTAAACCTGGACTAAACCCAGATTAACCAAAGACTAAACCTGGACTAAACCAAGACTAACCAAAGACTAACCCTGGACTTAACCAAGATTAACCAAAGACTAACCCTGGACTAAACCAAGACTAACCAAAGACTAAACCTGGACTAAACCAAGATTAACCAAAGACTAACCCTGGACTAAACCAAGACTAACCAAAGACTAACCCTGGACTAAACCAAGATTAACCAAAGACTAAACCTGGACTAAACCAAGACTAACCAAAGACTAACCCTGGACTAAACCAAGACTAAACCTGGACTAAACCAAGAATAACCAAAGACTAAACCTGGACTAAACCAAGATTAACCAAAGACTAACCCTGGACTAAACCAAGATTAACCAAAGACTAAACCTGGACTAAACCAAGATTAACCAAAGACTAACCCTGGACTAAAGATTAGCCAAAGACTAAACCTGGACTAAACCAAGATTAACCAAAGACTAACCCTGGACTAAACCAAGATTAACCAAAGACTAACCCTGGACTAAACCAAGATTAACCAAAGACTAAACCTGGACTAAACCAAGATTAACCAAAGACTAAACCTGGACTAAACCAGGACTAACCAAAGACTAACCCTGGACTAAACCAAGATTAACCAAAAACTAACCCTGGACTAAACCAAGACTAACCAAAGACTAAACCTGGACTAAAGACTAACCAAAGACTAAACCTGGACTAAACCAAGACTAACCAAAGACTAAACCTGGACTAAACCAGGACTAACCAAAGACTAAACTTGGACTAAACCAGGACTAACCAAAGACTAAACCTGGACTAAAGATTAACCAAAGACTAAACCTGGACTAAACCAAGACTAACCAAAGACTAAACTTGGACTAAACCAAGACTAACCAAAGACTAAACTTGGACTAAACCAGGACTAACCAAAGACTAAACCTGGACTAAACCAGGACTAACCAAAGGCTAACCCTGGACTAAACCAAGATTAACCAAAGACTAAACCTGGACTAAACCAGGACTAACCAAAGACTAAACCTGGACTAAAGATTAACCAAAGACTAAACCTGGACTAAACCAGGACTAACCAAAGACTAAACCTGGACTAAAGATTAACCAAAGACTAAACCTGGACTAAACAAAGACTAACCAAAGACTAAACCTGGACTAAAGATTAACCAAAGACTAAACCTGGACTAAACCAAGATTAACCAAAGACTAAACCTGGACTAAACCAGGACTAACCAAAGACTAAACTTGGACTAAACCAGGACTAACCAAAGACTAAACCTGGACTAAACCAAGACTAACCAAAGACTAACCCTGGACTAAAGATTAACCAAAGACTAAACCTGGACTAAACCAAGATTAACCAAAGACTAAACCTGGACTAAACCAAGATTAACCAAAGACTAAACCTGGACTAAACCAGGACTAACCAAAGACTAACCCTGGACTAAACCAAGATTAACCAAAGACTAAACCTGGACTAAACCAGGACTAACCAAAGACTAAACCTGGACTAAAGATTAACCAAAGACTAAACCTGGACTAAACCAGGACTAACCAAAGACTAAACCTGGACTAAAGATTAACCAAAGATTAAACCTGGACTAAACAAAGACTAACCAAAGACTAAACCTGGACTAAAGATTAACCAAAGACTAAACCTGGACTAAACCAAGACTAACCAAAGACTAAACCTGGACTAAACCAAGATTAACCAAAGACTAAACCTGGACTAAACCAGGACTAACCAAAGACTAAACCTGGACTAAAGATTAACCAAAGACTAAAACTGGACTAAAGATTAACCAAAGACTAAACCTGGACTAAACCAAGACTAACCAAAGACTAACCCTGGACTAAACCAAGATTAACCAAAGACTAAACTTGGACTAAACCAGGACTAACCAAAGACTAAACCTGGACTAAAGATTAACCAAAGACTAAAACTGGACTAAAGACTAACCAAAGACTAAACCTGGACTAAAGATTAACCAAAGACTAAACCTGGACTAAACCAGGACTAACCAAAGACTAACCCTGGACTAAAGATTAACCAAAGACTAAACCTGGACTAAACCAAGATTAACCAAAGACTAAACCTGGACTAAACCAAGACTAACCAAAGACTAAACCTGGACTAAACCAAGATTAACCAAAGACTAAACCTGGACTAAACCAGGACTAACCAAAGGCTAACCCTGGACTAAACCAAGATTAACCAAAGACTAAACCTGGACTAAACCAGGACTAACCAAAGACTAAACCTGGACTAAAGATTAACCAAAGACTAAACCTGGACTAAACCAGGACTAACCAAAGACTAAACCTGGACTAAAGATTAACCAAAGATTAAACCTGGACTAAACAAAGACTAACCAAAGACTAAACCTGGACTAAAGATTAACCAAAGACTAAACCTGGACTAAACCAAGATTAACCAAAGACTAAACCTGGACTAAACCAGGACTAACCAAAGACTAAACCTGGACTAAACCAGGACTAACCAAAGACTAACCCTGGACTAAACCAAGACTAACCAAAGACTAACCCTGGACTAAAGATTAACCAAAGACTAAACCTGGACTAAACCAAGATTAACCAAAGACTAAACCTGGACTAAACCAAGATTAACCAAAGACTAAACCTGGACTAAACCAGGACTAACCAAAGACTAACCCTGGACTAAACCAAGATTAACCAAAGACTAAACCTGGACTAAACCAGGACTAACCAAAGACTAAACCTGGACTAAAGATTAACCAAAGACTAAACCTGGACTAAACCAGGACTAACCAAAGACTAAACCTGGACTAAAGATTAACCAAAGATTAAACCTGGACTAAACAAAGACTAACCAAAGACTAAACCTGGACTAAAGATTAACCAAAGACTAAACCTGGACTAAACCAAGACTAACCAAAGACTAAACCTGGACTAAACCAAGATTAACCAAAGACTAAACCTGGACTAAACCAGGACTAACCAAAGACTAAACCTGGACTAAAGATTAACCAAAGACTAAAACTGGACTAAAGATTAACCAAAGACTAAACCTGGACTAAACCAAGACTAACCAAAGACTAACCCTGGACTAAACCAAGATTAACCAAAGACTAAACTTGGACTAAACCAGGACTAACCAAAGACTAAACCTGGACTAAAGATTAACCAAAGACTAAAACTGGACTAAAGACTAACCAAAGACTAAACCTGGACTAAAGATTAACCAAAGACTAAACCTGGACTAAACCAAGACTAACCAAAGACTAACCCTGGACTAAACCAAGATTAACCAAAGACTAAACTTGGACTAAACCAGGACTAACCAAAGACTAAACCTGGACTAAAGATTAACCAAAGACTAACCCTGGACTAAACCAAGACTAACCAACGACTAAACCTGGACTAAACCAAGATTAACCAAAGACTAACCCTGGACTAAACCAAGACTAACCAAAGACTAAACCTGGACTAAAGATTAACCAAAGACTAAACCTGGACTAAACCAAGATTAACCAAAGACTAACCCTGGACTAAACCAAGACTAACCAACGACTAAACCTGGACTAAACCAAGATTAACCAAAGACTAACCCTGGACTAAACCAAGATTAACCAAAGACTAAACCTGGACTAAAGATTAACCAAAGACTAAACCTGGACTAAACCAAGATTAACCAAAGACTAACCCTGGACTAAACCAAGACTAACCAAAGACTAAACCTGGACTAAACCAAGATTAAGCAAAGACTAAACCTGGACTAAACCAGGACTAACCAAAGACTAACCCTGGACTAAACCAAGATTAACCAAAGACTAAACCTGGACTAAACCAGGACTAACCAAAGACTAAACCTGGACTAAAGATTAACCAAAGACTAAACCTGGACTAAACCAGGACTAACCAAAGACTAAACCTGGACTAAAGATTAACCAAAGATTAAACCTGGACTAAAGATTAACCAAAGACTAAACCTGGACTAAACCAAGATTAACCAAAGACTAAACCTGGACTAAACCAGGACTAACCAAAGACTAACCCTGGACTAAACCAAGACTAACCAAAGACTAACCCTGGACTAAACCAAGACTAACCAAAGACTAACCCTGGACTAAAGATTAACCAAAGACTAACCCTGGACTAAAGATTAACCAAAGACTAAACCTGGACTAAACCAAGACTAACCAAAGACTAAACCTGGACTAAACCAAGATTAACCAAAGACTAAACCTGGACTAAACCAGGACTAACCAAAGACTAACCCTGGACTAAACCAAGACTAACCAAAGACTAAACCAGGTCTAAACCAGGACTAACCAAAGAGTAACCAAGACTAACTCAGCTCTAACTCAAGAGGGTCAAATGTCCTGTGCGTTTGACCCTCCCTTCAGTCCAAGTGTTGTTGAATCTTTCCCTGTCACGTTCTTTCTTTTTGTCCGAACATTAAAAACAGAAGCCAAACACTTGTGTTGATTCTAGTGTGATACTTTATGGACGTGGAAATGTTGAAACTGAAACAGTGAAACGCTCGGTATAAAACATGAAAAAGGGAATGACATTTTCAAACAAACTCAAATCATTTCATACAAAAGTCACATAAATTATCAGCTCCAAATAAACAGACATTTGTATTTACACATATGTACAGGAGGAAGCAGAGGGCGCAGGACACACGACTGATTTAAAGGCACTGCTATTAAAAGTGTCACAGGGTGGAGGAGGTGGAGGAGGTGGAGGAGGGTGGAGGAGGGTGGAGGAGGGAGGAGGAGGGTAGAGGAGGGTGGAGAAGGTGGAGGAGGGTGAAGGGTAGAGGAGGGTGGAGGAGGTGGAGGAGGGTAGAGGAGGGTAGAGGAGGTAGAGGAGGTGGAGGAGGGTAGAGGAGGGTGGAGGAGGGAGGAGGAGGGTAGAGGAGGTGGAGGAGGTGGAGGAGGGTAGAGGAGGGTGGAGGAGGGAGGAGGAGGGTAGAGGAGGGTGGAGGAGGGAGGAGGAGGGTAGAGGAGGTGGAGGAGGGTAGAGGAGGGTGGAGGAGGGAGGAGGAGGGTAGAGGAGGTGGAGGAGGTGGAGGAGGGTAGAGGAGGGTGGAGGAGGGAGGAGGAGGGTAGAGGAGGGTGGAGGAGGGAGGAGGAGGGTAGAGGAGGTGGAGGAGGGTAGAGGAGGGTGGAGGAGGGAGGAGGAGGGTAGAGGAGGTGGAGGAGGTGGAGGAGGGTAGAGGAGTGTAGAGGAGGTGGAGGAGGAGGAGGAGGGTAGAGGAGGGTGGAGGAGGGTAGAGGAGGTGGAGGAGGGTAGAGGAGGGTAAAGGAGGGTGGAGGAGGGTAGAGGAGGGTAGAGGAGGGTGGAGGAGGGAGGAGGAGGGTAGAGGAGGTGGAGGAGGTGGAGGAGGGTAGAGGAGGGTGGAGGAGGGAGGAGGAGGGTAGAGGAGGGTGGAGGAGGGAGGAGGAGGGTAGAGGAGGTGGAGGAGGGTAGAGGAGGGTGGAGGAGGGAGGAGGAGGGTAGAGGAGGTGGAGGAGGTGGAGGAGGGTAGAGGAGTGTAGAGGAGGTGGAGGAGGGAGGAGGAGGGTAGAGGAGGGTGGAGGAGGGTAGAGGAGGTGGAGGAGGGTAGAGGAGGGTAAAGGAGGGTGGAGGAGGGTGGAGGAGGGTAGAGGAGGTAGAGGAGGTGGAGGAGGGTAGAGGAGGGTGGAGGAGGGAGGAGGAGGGTAGAGGAGGTGGAGGAGGTGGAGGAGGGTAGAGGAGGGTGGAGGAGGTGGAGGAGGGTAGAGGAGGGTGGAGGAGGTAGAGGAGGTGGAGGAGGGTAGAGGAGGGTGGAGGAGGGAGGAGGAGGGTAGAGGAGGTGGAGGAGGTGGAGGAGGGTAGAGGAGGGTGGAGGAGGGAGGAGGAGGGTAGAGGAGGGTGGAGGAGGGAGGAGGAGGGTAGAGGAGGTGGAGGAGGGTAGAGGAGGGTGGAGGAGGGAGGAGGAGGGTAGAGGAGGTGGAGGAGGTGGAGGAGGGTAGAGGAGGGTGGAGGAGGAGGAGGAGGGTAGAGGAGGGTGGAGGAGGGAGGAGGAGGGTAGAGGAGGTGGAGGAGGGTAGAGGAGGGTGGAGGAGGGAGGAGGAGGGTAGAGGAGGTGGAGGAGGTGGAGGAGGGTAGAGGAGGTAGAGGAGGTGGAGGAGGGAGGAGGAGGGTAGAGGAGGGTGGAGGAGGGTAGAGGAGGTGGAGGAGGGTAGAGGAGGGTAAAGGAGGGTGGAGGAGGGTAGAGGAGGGTAGAGGAGGGTGGAGGAGGTGGAGGAGGTGGAGGAGGGTGGAGGAGGGTAGGAGGAGGATGGAGGAGGTGGAGGAGGGTAGAGGAGGGTGGAGGAGAGTAGAGGAGGGTGGAGGAGGTGGAGGAGGGTAGAGGAGGGTGGAGGAGGGTAGAGGAGGATGGAGGAGGTGGAGGAGGGTAGAGGAGGGTGGAGGAAGGTAGAGGAGGGTGGAGGAGGGTGGAGGAGGTGGAGGAGGGTAGAGGAGGGTGGAGGAGGGCAGAGGAGGGCGGAGGAGGTGGAGGAGGGTAGAGGAGGGTGGAGAAGGGTGGAGGAGGGTAGAGGAGGGTGGAGGAGGGTGGAGGGTAGAGGAGGGTGGAGGAGGGTGGAGGAGGTGGAGAAGGGTGGAGGAGGGTGGAGAAGGGTGGAGGAGGTGGAGGAGGGTAGAGGAGGGTGGAGGAGGGTGGAGGAGGTAGAGGAGGGTAGAGGAGGATGGTAGAGGAGGGTGGAGGAGGGTAGAGGAGGGTGGAGGAGGGTAGAGGAGGGTGGAGGAGGGTAGAGGAGGGTGGAGGAGTGTGGAAGAGGGTAGAGGAGGGTGGAGGAGGGTGGAGGAGGGTAGAGGAGGGTGGAGGAGGGTAAAGGAGGGTGGAGGAGGGTGGAGGAGGGTAGAGGAGGTGGAGAAGCACACAGGAGCACAAGAGAATATAAACCAATGTGACTGGGCATTCAAATAAAACATAAATAATAATGATACCGCTGCTTCATAAATATGTAACATTTCTGCTTGAGGGTCCATCATCATATTATTGCTTTTGCTTGGAATGTTCCACAGTTCAGCTTTAATAATAAATAATAATCCATTAGTTGCTTTACAGTTCCATTCCCCACTCGGTGGTGGTAACTACAGCTGCCCTGGGGCAGACTGACAGAAGACAGGCTGCCAGTCTGTGCCACACACATACTGACTGAAGTGTGTTGCTAAAGGAGGTTTGGCCAAATTAAACTTGTCTTCACAGAGACAGTTCCAGGTCAGGTCTGTGGAAAGACGAGCCCACACACACTAAACATGTTTTATTATCAACAAAACAGCTGTAATTCAATAAATGACAAGTTAAATGTCATTTTGTGGAGCATTCTAGGTAAAGCAATGACATCTCCATGGAGACAGACCCTTAATCTAAAAAGTTCCATAATGCACCTTTAGCCAAAAGGATTCATTTCTGATTCATCTGACAAAAGAAGAAATTCAATTTGTCAACTGGACAAAAGTTTATTTGGTTGAATTCGTTTCTTCTGCTTCTTCAGTTCTGGTCAGACGCTGGTGGACACTGCCTGTATCTGCCTGAAGGAGGCGCTCACTACAGTGAAATGACTCTGACACTCCCATACCTACTTGTTTTCAGTTGGTGTTAGTTAGGTGGGCCTGTTAGATCTGCAGTGGGAGTGGAGTGTGGGTCATAATGGTGTTTTCACTCCTCTGGACCTGACCTGCTGCACTATTGTTTTCTTTGTTCTGATTTAGGTTTGAGGAAAGAGTTATAGATGGAGACAAATGATGTCTGAGACCTCCATTTGTGTTCAAAGAAGGATTCTCTTGACTAAAATAGCCTCTTTAACTCTCAAAGCAGTTCTTTCACTGTAGTGAGCGCCCCCTTCAGGCAGATATACAGATGTACTACAGGAAGTGTCCAGCAGCGTCTGACCAGAACTGAAGAAGCAGAAGAAACGGATTCAACCAAATAAACTTTTGTCCAGTTGACAAATTGAATTTCTCCTTTTGCCGTGGATTCTGCCTGGACGACAGAGGGATTCTTCACACTTCTGATTCATCTATAATCTGTTAAAATAAGTCAACTTCCTACTGGACCCTTTAATATAATTCTGAGCAGGTGAAGGGTTCCCTCTTCAAACCACCAAGCAAAACTTTAAAGGAAAAGTAACGTGTTTTTTTTACAATCTGAGCCTTATTTCGGTAATAAAACAAGTTGTTTTACTCACCCATAGCACTTTGGTGTCATATGGAGCACTTCCAGAGATGTTTTAGATTTGCGATCTCCATCATGTGAGTTCTTGGGGCACTTATTTGCGGTCTCCAAATAACACAAACTTTAGCACTTTTCAAATCATAGAAGCCCGATGTCTTAGTCTACGATTTTGTGTGGTCAAAAGTGGCCTGTAATCCCAGATTTAGCCATAGTTTCGAGTAGATGAGGAGGCCAGTGCGCATGTGCGGACTGTGCTCTCAGCTCCCGGGACCCAAACATGAAACACAAAGCTGTAAACTATGGATAAATCTCGGATTACAGGCCACTTTTGACTCAAACGAAATTGTAGGATAAGACATCGGGCTTCTATGATTTGAAAAGTGCTAAAGTTTGTGTTATTTGGAGCCCGCACGGGCATATTACATGCTTGGGGAATATATTATATGCCCCGAGCTGAGTGAACTAGAATTTTCCTAGGCGGGGATGCAAATCTAAAACATCTCTGGAATTGTGCTCTCATATGACACCAAACTGCTATGGGTGAGTACATGAGAGCAACTGCTGTCGAAATAAGGCTCAAATTGTCTAAAGAGCAAAAGGTTAAACTTTTCCTTTAAAGCAAAATAGACGTTATATACAATCTGAAGCCTTATTACCTGATGGTTCAATAAAACAAGTTTGTTTTACATCACCCATGCAGTTTGGTGCCAATTGGAGCAGTATCGCAGAACTTATGTTGAGCCGTTCTGTTCTACTAATGATCCTGTATCCGTTAGCGTGAGTGCTCGGGGCATTTTTTTGCAGTGTCCAAATAACACGGGGAGGAGGGGGAGACTTTAGCACTTTTCAAATCACAGAAGATCGCGCGGTGCCTGCAGGGTAGACTTTTAGTAGATTCCAAAACCCGATATCGCAACAGAAAAGTAAAGTTCAGAGCGGTGTTAGCTTCTTTCGGACTAGCGGTGTTTACAAAACAGCTGAGTTCACGCATGCGCACTGTCCTCTCTGATGACGTCATCAAATGAAACTATAGCTGCATATCGGGTTTCAGGCCGTTTTGGAATCCACTAAAAGTCTACGCTGACACAGCGATCTTCTGTGATTTGAAAAGTGCTAAAGTTTGTGTTATTTGGACACCGCAAAGTAATGCCCCGAGCACTCACGCTTCTGCGATACTGCTCCAATTGACACCAAAGTGCTATGGGTGAGTAAAACTACTTGTTTTATTACCGAAATAAGGCTCAGATTGTAAAAAAAACGTTACTTTTCCTTTAACTTTTGTTTTATATTAAAATAATTTCGACCTTGTTCAAGTATAAACCCAAAATACAGTTGAACCTCGTCAAAACAACACAGCAACTTTACTTTTCCCTGTGGTCCACTGGAAACATCAAAATCCATGAAACAAAACTAAACGGTGCCCCTGTCTACTTCTCCAAACGTCATAATCATTTCTGCTCGATCAAAATGCTCTCCTCCACTTCGTGACATCATCAGGTGGAATCTAGGAAGTTCCTTCAGAAATGCAGTGAAAACAAAAATCAGGTCTGAATTAGTGTGATTTTCTTTCACACTGTCACAGCGGAAACACCAAAATCAGAGACAAAATACAGGACCATTAGAAGGACTTTGAAAATTTGAATGTAAACATTATTTTTTTATTATTTTTTTACAATATATTCTGTTTATAAAATCTGCAAATAAACTTTTTTCATTTAAATAAAGATTTGTGGAGTAGAAAAGACCCGGAAAAAACAGCTGCCAGCGAAACTCCGAAACCAGCGAAAAGTTTGTCCTGTAAACAGCAGATCAACTAAGCGCCATTTTGATTTGAAAAACAATTTGAAAAGATGTGATTTATCCAAAACAATCCACAGCTGTAAATCCAGAAAGGTGAATACTCCAGAAAATTAAAACTGAAACATTTCAATCCAAAGTTTTGCATCATTTTCCATTTTAGTTCAATGGAAATTTGAAATCCAAGGAAGCTCCAGGAATTCTTTTGACTGAAATTTTGATCCAAAGTTTTGCATAAACTTCAATTTCAGCTCAAAGAAGAAAACTGAAATCCACAAATCCGTGATATCTCCTGGAATTTTTTACTTAAATTCCAACTTTTACATTTCTTTTCAAAAATGTCACTGGATGTTTGAAATCCAGAGACAAAAAAAAAACTGCAGGAAACTCCAGAGTTTTACATAATCTTCAGCATCTTTGAAGATTCAAATCCGGGAAGGCAGCGAGTCCAAGAATTGTTTAATTTAAATTTGGATCCAAAACATTTGAGTTCAAAGTAGTTGCGGTTTGAAAACTGAAATCCAGAAATGTGACGATTGCAGGAATTTTTAACTAAAACTCCAAAGTTCTGCATAATTTTCCATTTCAGTTCAACAAAAATGTCACTGGATATTTCAAATCCAAAAACATATTGACTGCAAGAATTTTGAACTTAAATTCCAATGTTTTGCACGATGTTCCATTTGAGGTCAGAGTTCTTTTATACATAGTGGTCCTTGACGTCCTCGCTGAGCCTCGCCGCGTTCACGTTTTTACAGCGATTGTCTTTGGGGCTGTATTTTGTCCGATGCGGCGGGCGGATGGGAACGCTCTGACTCGTGCATACCACTCTGAGATGGCCGCTCCTCACCATCTCTCCCACCTCCACCACCTCCACCCTTTCCCCCGCTCCGCCCACTTCTGTAAGCCCCTCCCCCTCCTCCTCCGCCCCATCACATGTCCTCTCGGGGGGCGTGGCCATCAGCTTCCTGCACTCGTATTGGTTGTCCTTGTCGCGGTTGTCTTTGGGGGAGGGGCTTCGGAGCTGGTTGTTGACGGTGAGCTCGTCCGGGCGGACGGCCAATCTCTCGCGTTCTTTCTTTCGTTTCCGGGTCCACCAAACGCAAACCACGATACAGAAGAGCCACAGGAGGCAGAAGACCGCGATTAGTAAGGGCATCAAGAAATCTGAGGAGAGACAGAAGTTAGAGACATCCTCTGCTCCATCTGACCTCCTCTGCTCCATCTGACCTCCTCTGCTCCATCTGACCTTCTCTGCTCCATCTGACCTTCTCCTCTGCTCCATCTGACCCTCTGCTCCATCTGACCTCCTCTTCTGCTCCATCTGACCTCCTCTTCTGCTCCATCTGACCCTCTCCTCTGCTCCATCTGACCTCCTCTGCTCCATCTGACCTCCTCTTCTGCTCCATCTGACCCTCTGCTCCATCTGACCTTCTCCTCTGCTCCATCTGACCTCCTCTGCTCCATCTGACCTCCTCTGCTCCATCTGACCTTCTCCTCTGCTCCATCTGACCCTCTCCTCCATCTGACCTTCTCCTCTGCTCCATCTGACCTTCTCCTCTGCTCCATCTGACCCTCTGCTCCATCTGACCTTCTCCTCTTCTCCATCTGACCTTCTCCTCTGCTCCATCTGACCTCCTCTGCTCCATCTGACCCTCTCCTCTGCTCCATCTGACCTCCTCTTCTGCTCCATCTGACCTCCTCTGCTGCTCCATCTGACCTCCTCTTCTGCTCCATCTGACCTTCTCCTCTGCTCCATCTGACCTTCTCCTCTGCTCCATCTGACCTCCTCTGCTCTGCTCCATCTGACCCTCTCCTCTGCTCCATCTGACCTTCTCCTCTGCTCCATCTGACCTTCTCCTCTGCTCCATCTGACCTCCTCTGCTCCATCTGACCCTCTGCTCCATCTGACCTCCTCTGCTCCATCTGACCTTCTCCTCTGCTCCATCTGACCTTCTCCTCTGCTCCATCTGACTTTCTCCCCTGCTCCATCTGACCCTCTGCTCCATCTGACCTTCTCCTCTGCTCCATCTGACTCTCTCCTCTGCTCCATCTGACCTCCTCTGCTCCATCTGACCCTCTCCTCTGCTCCATCTGACCTCCTCTGCTCTGCTCCATCTGACCTCCTCTGCTCTGCTCCATCTGACCTTCTCCTCTGCTCCATCTGACCTTCTCCTCTGCTCCATCTGACTCTCTCCTCTGCTCCATCTGACCTCCTCTGCTCCATCTGACCCTCTCCTCTGCTCCATCTGACCCTCTCCTCTGCTCCATCTGACCCTCTCCTCCATCTGACCTTCTCCTCTCCTCCATCTGACCTTCTCCTCTGCTCC
>JAVJIX010000311.1:0-32500 GCA_036785185.1 Paratrypauchen microcephalus
CTGACCCTCTGCTCCATCTGACCCTCTCCTCTTCTCCATCTGACCTTCTCGTCTACATCCTTTGGTCCTCTGACCCTCTCCTCTGCTCATGTCACTGACTCTGAACTTTAACACCAGAACGTGACGTGTATCAGATGTTTGTAGAGGTCTAAAGTGCAGGGTGAGCAGTTCTCACACAGGGACCGTCAGTTCTCACCGATGTGTGGGTCCGGTGGGACGTAGTCCATCTTCACTTCCATCACCGACAGCAGGATGGCGCTGTTGTGTTGCCGGGAGAGCGAGGAGATGATGGAGGTGCACGCTGAGTGGATCTGAGCACACTCCGAGTCTGAGGACCAGCCGTCCGACTCAAAAGACTAAAGAAACAACAACAAACATTTATTTATCCTGATTAAAGGTCCTCTACCTCATTTCAGATGTCTTGTTTTTAATTATAAATCTTATTATTGTCCAAGAATAACTTCACTTGTCCTGCTGATCACACTGGAGTTTCACTCAAATCAATCAAATCTTTGTTATATTCTTCCCCGATGGTTCTTCCCTCTTTCACTCCCTCATTCCCTTCCTTCCTCACCCTCCACTCCCTTTCACTCCTTCTCTTCCCCTCTTCCCCTCCCTCTCTCCTCTCTCCTCTCCACTCCCAGTTTGAGTCCCTAAAGTCCTGTTGTGTTTGTGGAGGAAGAGGAGTGGCGGCCCCTCCTCTTCCTCCACAAACACAAACCCGAAGAGACGATTACAGGATTCCAGCTCCAAGACGCCTCTGCACCACGAGCGCCACGAGCACCACGAGCGCCACGAGCAACCAACAGACCAACGGACCAACAGACCAACAGACCAACGGACCGACAGACCGACGGGCCGACAGACCAACAGACCAACAGTCCAACAGACCGACAGACCAACAGTCCAACAGACCGACAGACCAACAGACCAACGGACCAACAGACCAACAGACCGATGGACCGACAGACCGACGGACCAACAGACCAACAGACCAACGGACCAACAGACCAATGGACCAACAGACCAACGGACCAACGGACCAACAGACCAACAGACCAACGGACCAACAGACCAACGGACCAACAGACCAACAGTCCAACAGACCGACGGACCAACAGACCAACGGACCAACAGACCAACAGACCAACGGACCAACAGACCAACGGACCAACGGACCAACGGACCAACGGACCAACGGACCAACAGACCAACGGACCAACGGACCAACGGACCAACGGACCAACGGACCAACGGACCAACGGACCAACAGACCAACAGTCCAACAGACCGACGGACCAACGGACCAACGGACCAACGGACCAACGGACCAACGGACCAACAGACCAACGGACCAACGGACCAACAGACCAACGGACCAACGGACCGACAGACCAACGGACCAACGGACCGACAGACCAACGGACCGACAGACCTGTCCTCAAAACAGCTTTTCACCATGTTCCCCCTGCGTCCTTCTCACTGACCCTCTCGATTCATGTTTGAGTCGTTTTTATTCTCCTGTATTCCAGACACCGTTTTCACCTCCACCAGTAAACGCCGCTGTGACGTACGCGCTTCCTTCTCCTGTTTTCTTAATGTGTGATCCTTAGAAAGGCGCATGTGGCACTTTGTTGTGATGGCATCAGCTTTAACTGGACTGGGCAGTGTTGGGGAGGACACAGGAGGACGCAGCAGATGTGACTGCTTCAGTGGAACAAATGAACAAAAGGGTTTTTGGGATTGATGCTTTTATGAGCTGTTTTAACATCCAAATCCCAAAACATCTGACACACTTGAAATTACAGCCTGACATTATTATTATTATTATTATTAGATGCACTTTGAGCTGAATGTGGACACTGCTGAAACCACACACCACACTGAGGAAGACCAGGGGAGTGTGACGTCACCCACAGCATTTAGATCCAGTCAAATGAAGCCAATCGAGGCTAGCTGATACAGCGGCAAATCTGCAAACAGGGCCCATATGGAAATCCAAGCACGAAACCAAAGAGCCAATCAGGAGCAAGATTTCTGTAGTTAAATGCCCCTTCCTGCCCGCCCGGTGTCACACCTGAGCAATGAGCCATGACAGCTGTCAAAAATCAAAAGATCAATAAATGCCGATCTCTATTTTCTCTCCTCTGGTGCTTCTCATCTTTATAATCCAAGTTATGGAAAGTAAACGACAATTTTTTTCACCATTTATGAGAAACGTCAGATCTCATTTAGCACAGACACTGTGTTTCATGTGGAACTCGAGTCTGCGTTAAAGGAAAAGTAAAGTTTTTTTTACAATTTGAGCCTTATGTCGGTAATAAAACAAGTTGTTTTACTCACCCATAGCACTTTGGTGTCATATGGAGCACTTCCAGAGATGTTTTGGATTAGCGTTAGCCTAGCGCGACTTCTAGCCATAGCTCGGGGCGTATAATATATTCCCCAAGCATGTAATATGCCCCGAGCGGTCTCCAAATAACACAAACTTTAGCACTTTTCAAATCATAGAAGCCCGATGTCTTAGTCTACGATTTCGTTTGAAGCAAAAGTGGCCTGTAATCCGAGATTTATCCATAGTTTACAGCTTTGCGTTTCATGTTTGGGTCCCGGGAGCTGAGAGCACAGTCTGCACATGCGCACTGGCGTCCTCATCTACTCGAAACTATGGCTAAATCTCGGATTACAGGCCACTTTTGACCACACGAAATCGTAGGATAAGACATCGGGCTTCTATGATTTGAAAAGTGCTAAAGTTTGTGTTATTTGGAGACCGCAAACCAGTGCCCCGAGAACTCACATGATGGAGATCGCAAATCTAAAACATCTCTGGAAGTGCTCCATATGACACCAAAGTGCTATGGGTGAGTAAAACAACTTGTTTTATTACCGAAATAAGGCTCAGATTGTAAAAAACGTTACTTTTCCTTTAAGTTTATTATTGTACAAACTCTTTCCGAACTTATTATTGGTCCTATCAACATGACCCTGACACTCTGTTCTTTATACCTGAAGTATGTCTGTCTATGTTTTAATAAGAAGATCAAATCAGAAATATCGATTGATCAATATGGGGGGGGGGGGTTTACGTCCAGCCGTACCTGTTGCTAACACGAATGGAGCGATCTTATGGAAAGAAGGCACCTGATCGGTCTGTTATTAAAATATTGATTCACAGACAAAATGGAGAAATAAAAACAGCAGGATCGTTAATACGAACATTTTAAAACCAAAATGAAGAGGTTAGTTCTGTCTATAAGGTCACATGATATTATGGTAGTATGTGCGTTACCATGGCGACCTCCACGGCGTCTGCGTTGGTGCTGGAGCGTTCGCACAGGAGCAGCAGAGTCCTGTTCTGGGCCAGAGTCTGAGTCACGGGGAGAAACCGGAGCTCAGAGCAGATCTGATCCACTGACGTGCCCTGGAAATACAAACTGTGAGTTATATTCAAGAAATAAAACAAGTCTTCACAACTCGGGTGAGATGTGGATGTCATTCTGTGTTTTATATCATAAGGGAATTATAAAATCCAGGTATTTAGTTTGGAACAAGAGCTCAAGCAGATGTTCATGTTACATTTTGACAATACTACAATAAAAAACTACAATATTCATCTTAAACGGCTTAAAAACTGAATATGTTTGATCCCTACATGACATGGAGTCCTCCTCATCAGAGGTATAATACTCCCTACGACAGAAGCATGGCCACACTGGACGACTAGACTGGACAACACTTTAAAGGAAAAGTAACGTTTTTTACAATTTGAGCCTTATTTCGGTAATAAAACAAGTTGTTTTACTCACCCATAGCACTTTGGTGTCATATGGAGCACTTCCAGAGATGTTTTGGATTTGCGTTAGCCTAGCGCGACTTCTAGCCATAGCTCGGGGCATATAATATATTCCCCGAGCATGTAATATGCCCCGTGCGGGCTCCAAATAACACAAACTTTAGCACTTTTCAATTCATAGAAGCCCGATGTCTTAGTCTACGATTTCGTTTGAGTCAAAAGTGGCCTGTAATCTGAGATTTATCCATAATTTACAGCTTTGCGTTTCATGTTTGGGTCCCGGGAGCTGAGAGCACAGTCCGCACATGCGCACTGGCCTCCTCATCTACTCGAAACTATGGCTAAATCTCGGATTACAGGCCACTTTTGACCACACGAAATCGTAGACTAAGACATCAGGCTTCTATGATTTGAAAAGTGCTAAAGTTTGTGTTATTTGGAGACCGCAAACAAGTGCCCCGAGAACTCACATGATGGAGATCGCAAATCTAAAACATCTCTGGAAGTGCTCCATATGACACCAAAGTGCTATGGGTGAGTAAAACAACTTGTTTTATTACCGAAATAAGGCTCAGATTGTAAAAAACGTTAATTTTCCTTTAACATTATGTGCAGGCTCGCTCCTCCATAGATCTGACCTTTAAAGATCCCATGACATGGTACTTCTTGATGCTTTTATATGGCTCCTTAATGGTTCCCTAATACTGTAAATGAATCCTTCTTCAAAATCAACTCTCAGTGCATGAGAAACAGAGATAAGATGAGAAAGAGTAATTTTTCTCTCTCTGAACAGGCCATTCTGGGCGTTGTTGCTTGAATGCAAATGAGGAGAAAAGAGATGGCCTATAGTAGAGGGTGGGGGCGTGGCCAAACTCTCCGCTCTCAGCTGATCCATTTCCTTGTTTTTGCACGGGGGGAGAGATTTGAAGCGTTCCATTGAAAAATAAACACATTTCCACAGAAAATAAAATTAAACCACTGCTGTTCAAAGGTCCAGAGGCTCAGATAAAGGACTTCCGAGCCTAGAAACACTCGGACGTGCCTCCAGGCAAATAAAAAAACGCATTTCACATTGCCTAGCGCATTCGCAGTCCAAACTCTCTGGGCGTGATTTACAGAGACGCTGAGTACAGACAGACGGGGGTGGAACTGCATTTGCATTTCTTTTTTCGATCTGACGTCAATAAGGTGCCTTGTTCAAAATCGCCCGTGTGAGCTCTGATTTTTTCTAACGCAGAAAAGGATCGCAAATGCTCAGTTTAGACATTTCGCAACTTTTAACCATGGGGGGGTAAACAGGGTAGGGGAGCTCACATTAACGTTCAAAAACCTCAGAAAGTGAAAATTTCATGCCATGGGACCTTTAACCTGTCTCCCTACATTTCTGTACTGTGGAATGATCAAGTAATATCTCCATGGAGACAAGCAGAAAAGTTACACAGTGCAGCTTTAGTGAAGATGTATGTATTTGTCGTTGTTATTATTTTGCAATAAAAAGGACAAACAAAAAAGGCGGTAAAATACGAGACGCCAAACGCCCTTTTACCTGCGGCACTTTGCTCCGGTTGAAGATGAGGGAGATCCGGGCGCAGTTGGGCTCGGCGTGCTCGGAGTTGGGCCGACACTGGGTCTGCGGCGGGGAGGGGGCGGAGGGGGCGGAGCAAACCCCCCAGACGTCACATGACCCAGAGAAACAGGAGAGGGAGGGCGGAGGTGTGCACTGAGCTGCAGCCGGACAGCGGGGGGCGCTGTCTGAGGTGAGGAGGCAGGGGCGGGGACCACAGTACACCTGCACACACACACCAGCTTAAAGATTATTATTTATCATTATTTATTGATTAATGATTTCAGTGTGCAATCATCAAGAAGGTTTAACAAACTAGTTTAATACATAAGATAAGTCTTATACAGCGCTTTTCCCGACACTCAGGCATTTTACAATTTGGTGCATTATTGAAGAAGTGAACTTTATTGATCTCACACTGGAGAAATTCTTCTCTGCATTTTAACCCATCCTATATATATATACATATATTAGGAGCAGTGGGCAGCACATCCCTGCGCCCGGGGACCATCTCCATGATCTTCTTGCTTCGGCTTGGTCAGGACCTAAGGAGCATGTTTTGGGTTGATGGGGGAAACCGGAGTGCCCGGAGGAAACCCACCCAGACACGGGGAGAACATGCAAACTCCACACAGAAAGGCTCGGGTGACCCGGGGATCGAACCCGGAACCTTCTTGCTGTGAAGCAAGAGCGCTAACCACTCTGCTACCGTGCCGCAATTGATTCAAGATTAGTGCTCAGGAGATTTAAAAAATCATCTAATTAATTAGAGGATTTGTAATTAATGAATCTAATGAATCACATTTTAATCAAGAGAGAGACAGAGACAGAGAGAGGCAACCCAAATTCTGCGAGCGTGTTTTGATGGTTTGGTGTTTTGGTGTTTTGATGGTTTGGTGTTTTGGTGTTTTGATGGTTTGGTGTTTTGGTGTTTTGTTGGTTTGGTCTTTTGTTGTTTTCAGGTTTGGTGGTTTGGTGTTTTGATGGTTTGGTGGTTTCTTGGTTTGGTGTTTTGGTGGTTTGGTGTTTTGTTGGTTTGGTGGTTTGGTGTTTTGGTGTTTTGTTGGTTTGGTGGTTTGGTGGTTTGGTGAAGAGCGCTCACGCTCGCTCTATCACCGGTAACAGTGGAACTTGTCCGGACGTGTTTATCGTTCAATTGATCCGTCAGGCTGGAGCAGCTTCGGTGATCGGAAAACTCTTTTTGACAAAAGCTACAAATCATTGCGTTCTTGTTGATCGTCCCGTCTGCGTTCTTTTTATAAATAAACTTGCTGTTCAAAGGCTCGAGCAGCGATTCGCTCGTGGAGGCTTTACTTGTTTGATCAGCGACGCAGGTGGAAGTGACGCCACTGCCAAGTCACCTACAGGTAGGGCTGGGTATCGATCACAATTTTTCGATGCTGATACCAATATCGATCTCTTCATTTTGATACCGATTCCTGACCAGTACCTTTTTTGGTTCTTATTTTATATTAATTCTAGGAAAAAATGTAATTTCATTACACATTCTATTCCACATACTGGAGTTTATTTTCCATTATTCAAGTTATTTCCAAAGTTTTTTTTAACCTGTTTTTCTGACTGGAGTCACATTTTCTTACTGGTTTTGTAGTGGTATTTACCTCTGCACATTTACCAAACGCATGTGACAAACAGATGCATTTGTGCACTTTTATTAGACAAAATTCAACCACATGTCGCTGTAGACCTGCTCTGTGCTGTAGACCTGCTCTGTGCTGTACACCTGCTCTGTGCTGTACACCTGCTCTGTGCTGTACACCTGCTCTGTGCTGTACACCTGCTCTGTGCTGTACACCTGCTCTGTGCTGTACACCTGCTCTGTGCTGTACACCTGCTCTGTGCTGTAGGCCTGCTCTGTGCTGTACACCTGCTCTGTGCTGTACACCTGCTCTGTGCTGTACACCTGCTCTGTGCTGTACACCTGCTTTAGATTAGTTTTTGTTTTGCATTTTGTCTTGCTCTTCTAATCAGAGCAAAAAGATGAGGAGCAGCGTGAACACGGAAACCAGCGTGGTTTCAGCGTGTTCCAGATGAGCGCACGGGCTGCATTGCGAAAAACACAGCAAAAGTTTATTGCTAAAGGCAGCGGCCGTAATGAAATATGATCACAATCATCTCGAGACCAAGAACGGACACCGATCGACAAGGTAATACGGGACAAAGTGCGTCCCTTTTCAGCTCAATACGGGACGTGTACTTTTGTTTCTGAATACGGGACGATTCCGTTTTTCAAGGGACGGTTGGCGACCCTACACAGAAGCACTGTGACCAGTGGCTAGAGTTTCATTGAATTGCTTAACAAAATTTCAGCGTGAGAAATACCATGTGTGGCGTGTGAGCGTGTGAACTCGTTGAAATGCGTGTGTCACACTCTTAAAGCGTGAGGCTTGAGAGCTGTGCTAATATCCTACAGTACCGTTAACATACATAGGTAAACTTGCAACAACCTAGCTAGCTCCTACCTTCAACAAAGCAGATCAACGGAATTTGCTGAACAAACTTACCCGATGAAATATCAGCACTGTGCTCAGTATTTTCCGAGTGGGTCGTAAAACGTCCTGTAGCTCTTGTCAGATATGCTGCACTGCGCAGTATTAGAGTCGGTCTTGCGAAAGTATAACCACGCTTTCGACTTCGGTATTTTTGTACGGTTTGACGACTCCGCAGCCAAGCTAATTGATTAGCTAACTTATTAGCCCGTACAAGTTAGGTGAATCTTGCCTTGCCTGTGAACGAGGGGCGTGACCACGCTGTGTTTTTCATACACGTGGACGTTTGAGCCAATCTCAGGTGGCATTATCAGACCATAAGCACACAGGCACGTATCTGAGCCACACGTGATTAACCTCTGGGTATCAAAACGTGGAACCGAAAAACGATGCATATTTCGATACCCAGAAGAACCTAAGCATTTCGGTCGGTGCCATGGAGGAACCGAATTTCGATGCCCAGCCCTACCTACAGGTCCTTCAAGGGGACACATTTAAAACGCACATTGAATTGCCACTCATAATTAATTGTGGTAATTTTTATAACGTGTTAATTTGCAGTGTCATTAATTAATCTAATCAACATGTTAAACTGACAGCCCTATGCAAGATACTATTGTAGAAACAGCTGCCCTGGGACAGACTGACTGAAGAGAGGCTGCCAATCTGCACCACCGACCCCTCCAACCACCAGAATTCACCCTTCTTTTGCCCGTTAGGTGCCCGTCCTGACAGATCTTTTCCTGGGCTTATTTTGACTTTATTGAAATGCTGCTGGTTTATTATTTTATTATTCGTGTTATTATGTTGTTCCCTCATCAGAAACAGACCTGGAGTTGAGTTTTGTTTCATTCACACATGTTTGACTGATGCTGCATTATCGGTCTGTCTGTATCTCCAAAGCTCAAAATGCTCTGCTCCACCTTGTGATGTCATGAAGTGGTAGTTTTCAAGTTAACGGTTCAGTACAGACGGGCAATTCCAGGGTTGAAATGATCTCAATGAGTCTCGTAAGGTGCAGGGACTTTAAAAACACAGTGGAGCAGACATTGTGTTTTCTGTTTGAGCCTAAATCTGCAGGATCCGTGTGTTAAACATGTGAATGAAACAAAACACGAGTCCAGGTGTGTTTGTGATGAGGAAACTGCATTAGAACGTAGATCAGAAAAGAGTGTAATGAGTTAAAAAAGACATTTATTTTATATTCCAGTTGTATTTTTTTATCTTCAGAAACTGTTTTATGAATGAAAAGTTCTGTATAAGTGAACTGTGTATGAATGAAAAGTTCTGTATAAGTGAACTGTATGAATGAAAAGTTCTGTATAAGTGAACTGTTTATGAATGAAAAGTTCTGTATAAGTGAACTGTGTATGAATGAAAAGTTCTGTATAAGTGAACTGTTTTATGAATGAAAAGTTCTGTATAAGTGAACTGTATGATGAAAGGAGCTCCACACTGGGGAGGAGGTCCACAGCTGCTCACGACTCTGACCTTGGAGCAGCGCACGTGTCCGTCCAGGCACTGACAGCTGTTACACTCCTCAGACCAGCGCTCGCCGTGAGGGACCTGCCGACCGCCAGGGGGCACCTGCCGACCGCCAGGGGGCACCTGCCGACCCGTGACCAGGCAGGGCAGACCAAAGCCTATGACTGAGGGGAAAAGAGAGAGATAATATTAAAGTGTGAAGAGAGAGAAGTGTGACGTGATGCTCTAATAGTCTCAGATGGAGCAGGGGCTGATATTTATAGGAGATTTGCTGTTTTTGAAACAAATCTCCAAACTTCTGACCCACAAATGTTGAAAATTCTCATTATTTGTTATGAATCAGCTCCACAAACTTGTCATATTACACTGATGGTTTAAAGTCCTTTTAACTGACAATAAGCACGTCTTTGGGGTTGAATAATGGCTCCACTTTCTGATCTTAAAGGAAAAGTAAAGTTTTTTTACAATTTGAGCCTTATTTCGGTAATAAAACAAGTTGTTTTACTCACCCATAGCACTTTGGTGTCATATGGAGCACTTCCAGAGATGTTTTAGATTTGCGGTTAGCCTAGCGCGACTTCTAGCCATAGCTCGGGGCATATAATATATTCCCCAAGCATGTAATATGCCCCGTGTGGGCTCCAAATAACACAAACTTTAGCACTTTTCAAATCATAGAAGCTCGATGTCTTAGTCTACGATTTCGTTTGAAGCAAAAGTGGCCTGTAATCCGAGATTTATCCATAGTTTACAGCTTTCCGTTCCATGTTTGGGTCCCGGGAGCTGAGAGCACAGTCCGCACATGCGCACACCACACGAAATCGTAGACTAAGATATCGGGCTTCTATGATTTGAAAAGTGCTAAAGTTTGTGTTATTTGGAGACCGCAAATAAGTGCCCCGAGAACTCACATGATGGAGATCGCAAATCTAAAACATCTCTGGAAATGCTCCATATGACACCAAAGTGCTATGGGTGAGTAAAACAACTTGTTTTATTACCGAAATAAGGCTCAGATTGTAAAAAAACGTTACTTTTCCTTTCATTTATACTATTTCTAGTTTTTGTTGTGTTTTCTTTTTTTTTCGCATTCAAAAAAGAAAAAAAAAGATATTTATTAATACAAAACTAGAGATGTATACAGAAACAAAACAAAAAAAACTATGTAATAAAGTTTGATAATGTTTGTCACTTCTCCATTGAACAGTAAAATAAAAAAAAATAAATATTTCACTTCACTTTAGTTTATTTATACTGACAGAGAAGACACTGAACTTTGTGCCAGTTTGTGTTTCACGTGGGTCGTCGCAGTAATTACAGAGACACGAACCATAAACCAGCTCATTACATTAAAGGTGCACTGTGTAACTTTTTGTTTGGGGGTGATTATTTTCTTGAACTCCACTCACACTCCTGGCAGTGTGGTCCTGTGTATCCCGGGGCACACACACATTTGAATCCGTTGATCTGATCGACGCAGGTGGAGCCCACAGCGCAGGGAGAAGACTGACACTCGTCTATGTCTGAGGAAGACGAGGAGGAGGAGGAGAGTGAAAAACATCCTACTTTACACAAAACTGACTCTTGTGAGGTTTAAACCACCTTATAATGTTGTTCCCTCCCCAAAAACAGTGAGTAACTCGGCATTATTATTATTATTATTATTATTAATGATCCAAATGATTCTAATGAAGATGTATGGAGTTTAAAAACACAGTGGAGCACTTTCTGTATCACCACATGACATCACAATTCCGTTTGAGAGAAGAACTAGTGCTAAATGTGCAGAGTTTGTGTGTTAAACGTGTGCGAATGAAACAAAACACAGCTAAACCTTCAAACTGCTCTGAGAATAAATGGATGAAGAGGACTCCCTGGACAAATAAATTATGGATCTGGGGCAATTTGAATTTAAAAAAAAAAAAAAAATATATATATATATATATATATATAAATATATAAATATATATAAATATATATATATAATACAGATGTTATAATAAAATCAGACTCACTGATGCGACAGTCGGGTCCAGCAAATCCAGGAGCGCACTCACAACGAAACCAGTTCACTCCGTCCACACACTGACCCCCGTTATAACTGTGAAGAACACGTTTAGATCATTAGACACGAACCGAGACTAAACCAGGACTAGACCAGGACTAAACCAGGTCTAAACCAGGACTAAACCAGGACTAAACCAGGTCTAATCCAGGACCGAACCAGGACTAAACCAGGTCTAAACCAGGACTAAACCAGGTCTAAACAAAGACTAAACCAGGTCTAAACCAGGACTAAACCAGGGCTAAACCAGGACTAAACCAGGTCTAAACCAGGTCTAAACCAGGGCTAAACCAGGGCTAAACAAAGACTAAACCAGGTCTAAATCAGGGCTAAACCAGGACTAAACCAGGTCTAAACAAAGACTAAACCAGGGCTAAACCAGGACTAAACCAGGACTAAACCAGGACTAAACCAGGTCTAAACCAGGACTGAACCAGGGCTAAACCAGGACTGAACCAGGAGTAAACCAGGTCTAAACCAGGACTAAACCAGGACTGAACCAGGACTAAACCAGGTCTAAACCAGGACTGAACCAGGGCTAAACCAGGACTGAACCAGAAGTAAACCAGGTCTAAACAAAGACTAAACCAGGGCTAAACCAGGACTAAACCAGGACTGAACCAGGAGTAAACCAGGTCTAAACCAGGACTAAACCAGGACTGAACCAGGACTAAACCAGGTCTAAACCAGGTCTAAACCAGGGCTAAACCAGGACTAAACCAGGACTAAACCAGGACTAAACCAGGGCTAAACCAGGTCTAAACAAAGACTAAACCAGATCTAAATCAGGACTAAACCAGGTCTAAACAAAGACTAAACCAGGTCTAAATCAGGACTAAACCAGGTCTAAACAAAGACTAAACCAGGACTAAACCAGGACTAAACCAGGACTAAACCAGGACTAAACCAGGGCTAAACCAGGGCTAAACCAGGACTAAACCAGGACTGAACCAGGACTAAACCAGGGCTAAACCAGGACTGAACCAGGACTAAACCAGGACTAAACCAGGACTAAACCAGGGCTAAACCAGGTCTAAACAAAGACTAAACCAGATCTAAACCAGGACTAAACCAGGACTAAACCAGGACTAAGCCAGGGCTAAACCAGGTCTAAACAAAGACTAAACCAGGTCTAAACCAGGACTGAACCAGGTCTAAACCAGGTCTGAACCAGGACTGAATCAGGTCTAAATCAGGTCTAAACTAGGGCTAGAATATTCCAGGGCTAAACTAGGTCTAAACCAGGACTAAACCAGGTCTAAACCAGGACTAAACAAAGACTAAACCAGGTCTAAACCGGGACTGAACCAGGACTAAACCAGGTCTAAACTAGGGCTAGAATATTCCAGGGCTAAACCAGGACTAAACCAGGACTAAACCAGGGCTAAACCAGGACTAAACCAGGTCTATACCAAGACTAAACCAGGACTAAACCAGGCTTAAATAAAGACTAAACACCTCTGAATTAAACTGATCATTGCAGTTTTGGTGATGTTTGTTTAGACATGACAATTAGTCAAACTCAAAGCTTAAATCCTTCTCCGTGTTGTTCTGCTGAAGGCTGACTGATACGAGCAGGATTTTGCAACACTTCTGGCCAGATTTACAAGATAAGAGCCGTGTGAATTTTGCCACAAAACAAACTCCGACTTCACGTCCAACACGTCAAGTTAAAACTGGAAAGAGTTTTGAGAGACGCCAGAAGCAAAATACAGAGAGCAGAGAAAACAGGAGGAATCAGAGTGTGTGAGGGCAGGTCTAAACCAGGACTAAACCAGGACTAAACCAGGTCTAAACCAGGTCTAAACCAGGTCTAAACCAGGTCTAAACCAGGACTAAACCAGGTCTAAACCAGGTCTAAACCAGGACTAAACCAGGTCTAAACCAGGTCTAAACCAGGTCTAAACCAGGACTGAACCAGGTCTAAACCAGGACTGAACCAGGTCTAAACCAGGACTAAACCAGGTCTAAACCAGGACTAAACCAGGTCTAAACCAGGTCTAAACCAGGACTGAACCAGGTCTAAACCAGGACTGAACCAGGACTAAACCAGGTCTAAACCAGGACTAAACCAGGTCTAAACCAGGACTAAACCAGGTCTAAACCAGGACTGAACCAGGACTAAACCAGGTCTAAACCAGGTCTAAACCAGGACTGAACCAGGTCTAAACCAGGTCTAAACCAGGACTGAACCAGGTCTAAACCAGGTCTAAACCAGGTCTAAACCAGGTCTAAACCAGGTCTAAACCAGGTCTAAACCAGGTCTAAACCAGGACTAAACCAGGTCTAAACCAGGTCTAAACCAGGACTAAACCAGGTCTAAACCAGGTCTAAACCAGGTCTAAACCAGGTCTAAACCAGGACTAAACCAGGACTAAACCAGGTCTAAACCAGGACTAAACCAGGACTAAACCAGGACTAAACCAGGTCTAAACCAGGTCTAAACCAGGACTAAACCAGGTCTAAACCAGGTCTAAACCAGGACTAAACCAGGTCTAAACCAGGTCTAAACCAGGTCTAAACCAGGTCTAAACCAGGTCTAAACCAGGTCTAAACCAGGACTAAACCAGGACTAAACCAGGTCTAAAGCAGGTCTAAACCAGGTCTAAACCAGGACTAAACCAGGTCTAAACCAGGTCTAAACCAGGACTAAACCAGGTCTAAACCAGGTCTAAACCAGGACTAAACCAGGTCTAAACCAGGACTAAACCAGGTCTAAAGCAGGACTAAACCAGGACTGAACCAGGACTAAACCAGGACTGAACCAGGACTGAACCAGGTCTAAACCAGGACTAAACCAGGTCTAAACCAGGTCTAAACCAGGTCTAAACCAGGTCTAAACCAGGACTGAACCAGGTCTAAACCAGGTCTAAACCAGGTCTAAACCAGGACTGAACCAGGTCTAAACCAGGTCTAAACCAGGTCTAAACCAGGTCTAAACCAGGACTAAACCAGGTCTAAACCAGGTCTAAACCAGGACTGAACCAGGTCTAAACCAGGTCTAAACCAGGACTGAACCAGGTCTAAACCAGGACTAAACCAGGTCTAAACCAGATCTAAACCAGGACTAAACCAGGACTGAACCAGGACTAAACCAGGACTGAACCAGGACTGAACCAGGACTAAAACAGGACTAAAACAGGACTAAACCAGGACTAAACCAGGACTGAACCAGGACTAAACCAGGACTGAACCAGGACTGAACCAGGACTAAACCAGGACTAAAACAGGACTAAACCAGGACTAAACCAGGACTAAAACAGGACTGAACCAGGACTAAACCAGGACTAAAACAGGACTAAACCAGGACTAAAACAGGACTAAACCAGGACTAAACAGGACTAAAACAGGACTGAACCAGGACTAAACCAGGACTGAACCAGGACTAAACCAGGACTAAAACAGGACTAAAACAGGACTGAACCAAGACTAAAACAGGACTAAACCAGGTCTAAACCAGGACTAAACCAGGACTAAACCAGGACTGAACCAGGACTAAAACAGGACTAAAACAGGACTGAACCAGGACTAAACCAGGACTGAACCAGGACTAAACCAGGACTGAACCAGGACGAAACCAGGACTAAACCAGGACTAAACCAGGTCTAAACCAGGTCTCAGGACTAAACCAGGACTAAAACAGGACTGAACCAGGACTAAACCAGGACTAAACCAGGACTAAACCAGGACTGAACCAGGTCTAAACCAGGACTGAACCAGGTCTAAACCAGGTCTAAACCAGGACTAAACCAGGACTGAACCAGGTCTAAACCAGGTCTAAACCAGGACTGAACCAGGTCTAAACCAGGACTGAACCAGGTCTAAACCAGGACTGAACCAGGTCTAAACCAGGACTGAACCAGGACTAAACCAGGACTGAACCAGGTCTAAACCAGGACTGAACCAGGTCTAAACCAGGACTAAACCAGGTCTAAACCAGGACTAAACCAGGTCTAAACCAGGACTGAACCAGGACTAAACCAGGACTGAACCAGGTCTAAACCAGGACTAAACCAGGTCTAAACCAGGACTGAACCAGGACTAAACCAGGACTGAACCAGGACTAAACCAGGACTAAACCAGGACTAGAACAGGACTAAACCAGGATTAGAACAGGACCAAACCAGGACTAGAACAGGACCAAACCAGGACTAGAACAGGACTAAACCAGGACTAGAACAGGACCAAACCAGGACTAGAACAGGACCAAACCAGGACTAGAACAGGACTAAACCAGGACTAGAACAGGACTAAACCAGGACTAGAACAGGACTAAACCAGGACCTGAACTAAAGGTCTAGTCCAGGTCTAAGTGTGAGGTCCACAGAACAAAGACGACATGTGCAAAGTGAATATTCAGTTTAATGGAGGAGATGGAGCCAAGGAAATGTCAAAGATTGAAAAGCTCATTTATTATTATCTTATCAGATGAAAAAATACAATTTTTCATAGAACAGATGCTAAAAGGTGCCAAAAGCTTTGCTCAAATTATCCTAATGTGTATTTAATGTGGAGTAAAGGTCTGGTTATTTTTGATCCAAGATTAAGATCTTATTAAAAAGTTGAATAAAAGATTTGGATAAAAGTACACTCACCAGGGATGTGGGCTGCAGTTATCAACATCTACAACAGAAAAAAGACAAATATATTGGATTAGAAGACACAAAATAAAACAGAACAGCCTGTTTTGTTTCATTCACACTTTAAAGGAAAAGTAACGTTTTTTACAATTTGAGCCTTATTTCGGTAATAAAACAAGTTGTTTTACTCACCCATAGCACTTTGGTGTCATATGGAGCACTTCCAGAGATGTTTTAGATTAGCGTTAGGCTAACGCCGTTAGCCTAGCGCGACTTATAGCCATAGCTCGGGGCATTCCCCAAGCATGTAATATGCCCCGTACGGGCTCCAAATAACACAAACTTTAGCACTTTTCAAATCATAGAAGCCCCATGTCTTTAGTCTACGATTTTGTGTGGTCAAAAGTGGCCTGTAATCCGAGATTTAGCCATAGTTTCGAGTAGATGAGGACGCCAGTGCGCATGTGCGGACTGTGCTCTCAGCTCCCGGGACCCAAACATGGAACGCAAAGCTGTAAACTATGGATAAATCTCGGATTACAGGCCACTTTTGCTTCAAACGAAATCGTAGAGTAAGACATCGGGCTTCTATGATTTGAAAAGTGCTAAAGTTTGTGTTATTTGGAGACCGCACGGGGCATATATTACATGCTCGGGGCATATATTACATGCTCGGGGCATATATTATATGCAAACTCGCGCTATGGCTATCGCAAATCTAAAACATCTCTGGAAGTGCTCCATATGACACCAAAGTGCTATGGGTGAGTAAAACAACTTGTTTTATTACGGAAATAAGGCTCAAATTGTAAAAAACGTTACTTTTCCTTTAACTTCTCTCAAACAAAACACACGGTTCCACCTTGTGATGGTGCTCCACTATGTTTTTAGACTCCACACAACTTCACGAGAATCATCGGGATAATTTCAGCTCTAAAAAAGGCTTCCTCAAACATGTGTGAACGAAACAAAACACAATGCCAGATATATTTTTGATGAGGTAGATAATAACATTGTAAATAGCATTAAGAGACATTTTGTGTAATATATGACCTTTTAACAGCAGGCAAACAAAGAACCAAAGTCAAATCAGACTTTAGCCTAGTTTAAGCCTGAGTAAATCATAATATTTCTATGTTTACTGAGTTTGTAATGGATTTGTTCAGTGTTTAATGCAGGTATCATATAAAACTACACTGTGCCTCAATAAAGTGAATCACTTTTTGGCCAAAGAATAAAGACATCACCTGGAACTTTCAGAGCTGATTTACTGGGATGACAGATGATGTGGAGGAGACAGTCCACTTACACAGAGAGAGAGTCTGATAATGATACGTTTGGGTCATAAATACATCTTATCTGTGTGTCATTATGAAGCTGCAGTCTCTCATTTACGGGAGATTCAGGATGGCTCCCTCTGGGCGACGGGACAGTGGACTCAAATTTATATCTGTCTATCTGTGCTCTATGTCAGGATTTACTGATCTGAACCAACTGCTCTTCAGCCAAGACCAAAATACTGTGAGTTTTACAGTTTTTTTTTTATATACAGTGGTACCTCACCTTACAAATGACCCAACAAACGAAAATTACAAGTTACGAAACGCCTTCACTGTAAATTTTGGTCTCTAGATACGAAAGAAAATTCAAGTTACGAAACGCGAAATCTCAAAAATTCAAATAATGCGCTCAGCCACACACATTATACGCTTTTCTCAGACTGGATTTAAACTTTTCTCACATTTGTCTCTCGTTTAAACACTCAAACTTTCATAGATTTTCAACAAAATTATTAATAGTGAAGTGTGGGGGGAAGGAGGAGGGGGGAGAAGAGTGCGCTCTGACACGTGTGTGATAGCGCAGCATGACCCGGCGCGGAGCTGACAGCAGGTCTAGACCTGGACTAAAGCAGGACTAAACCTGGACTAAACCTGGACTAGACCAGGACTAGACCAGGACTAGACCAGGACTAGACCAGGTGGATTAAAGCGCCGCGCGTGGGTCTATTTCCTGGTTTCGAGTTTCGTTTCGAGTCACAGCTGAGGCGAGCCGCTGCTCGTATGCAAGAGCCGCGGTCTAGACCTGCTCTCCAGGGTTCCTCCAGGCACGGAGCCCCAGACATCCAGGGACCCAGGGGGACACTGCCAGCCCGCCTTAAGAGCTCCCTAAGCGGGCATGGGTCCGGGGATTGTCCCGGTCACCGGCCTGGAGGTCTTGAAGAGAAACCAGGAAATGGACCCACGCGCGGCGCTTTAATCCACCTGGTCTAGTCCTGGTTTAGTCCTGGTCTAGTCCTGGTTTAGTCCAGGTTTAGACCTTGGTCTAGACCTGCTGTCAGCTCCGCGCCAGGTCATGTGCGCTATCACACGTGTCAGAGCGCAGTCTTCTCCCCCCTCCTCCTTCCCCCCACACGCTTCACTATTAATAATTTTGTTGAAAATCTATGAAAGTTTGAGTGTTTAAACGAGAGACAAATGTGAGAAAAGGACGCAGGACACAGAACACAATGTTACACTATAAAAAAAGTTACACTATAAAAAAAAAACTTGGATCGGGGCCTTGGAACAAATCAGGCTTTTTCCATTGAAATAGCTACTCAACTTACGAATTTTTCACGTTACGAAACCACTTCTGGAACGAATTAATTTCGTAAGGTGAGGTACCACTGTATTTTCTTTGTCCATGTATTTCCCTTGTAAGTCAATAGCTTGTTTAAGTCAATTCAAAATAGTATTCAATCAATCATGTATCAATAATGTATGGAAGGCATTTTCACATGCTCAGAGTTGGTGCATTCACTTCACACTGGGTGGTGGTGGTGACTTCTGTAGCCACAGCTGCCCTGGACAGACTGAAAGCCTAAAGTCTACTGTTCCACTGGGTCAAATACGCCTGGCAAAAAGCAGCAACTGTTTTTAGCCTTATTCAAAGTGCCCATGCTCCTTGTTTTGTTTTATAGACCGACACTATATCTGGAATGAATAAATAAAGTTGCTCAGTTGTTACCCTGTGTGCAGGTGGGCCCCTCCCATCCCTCTTTACAGATGCACTTGAAGCCGTCAGCTCCTCCCACACACGTCCCTCCGTTCAGACAGGGGGCAGCGTCACACGAACTGTTCTTCGCTAAAGCACACACAGAAGAGGACAAAATAACACACATATTTAGTCAATTCAATTCATTTGGCCCATTTTTCTTCATCTCATTGAACTCTTTGACAGGCTCTGTGCACACAGCAGCACCAGCGAGCTCAGCGTATGTCAAACACGGCCCGGGGTCTAAACATGGCCGCCCGTCCAAGGGCCGCGCTCAGTGACGCTCTGGGCGCTCTTCCAGGGACTCTGCCCATTGAACATGTGCAGCGGGTGCTTCTCCTGTGGGCACGCGCCAATGCACGTGAACGCCCACGAGCACGGGTCCGGTCTTGTGTATCATGTGACCACTTTGACCAATCAGAGCCCGAGTAGCTAGAGCGTGCTATAACAGAGTCAGAGCTAATGATGTAAAAGCTGTTTTGAAGAAAACTGAAGGATTCTGAACTGAGAGAATGTTTACGATCTACAAATAGGTAAAAATCTCCACAAAATCCAGCCACAGCTACCCCCCCTGTCACCCCCCGTCAGCCCCTGTCAGCCTCTGTCACCCCGTCACCCCCCGTCAGCCTCTGTCACCCCTGTCACCTCCTGTCAGCCCCTGTCACCCCCCTATCAGCCCCTGTCACCTCCTGTCAGCCCCTGTCACCCCCTATCAGCCCTGTCACCTCCTGTCAGCCCCTGTCACCCCCCTATCAGCCCCCTGTCACCTCCTGTCACCCCCCTATCAGCCCCTGTCACCCCCCTATCAGCCCCTGTCACCTCCTATCAGCCCCTGTCACCCCCTGTCAGCCCCTGTCAGCCCCTGTCACCCCCCTGTCAGCCCCTGTCAGCCCCCTGTCACCCCCTGTCAGCCCCCTGTCAGCCCCTGTCAGCCCCTGTCACCCCTGTCAGCCCCTGTCACCCCTGTCAGCCCCTGTCACCTCCTATCAGCCCCTGTCACCCCCCTGTCAGCCCCTGTCACCCCCCTGTCAGCCCCTGTCACCCCCCTGTCAGCCCCTGTCAGCCCCTGTCACCCTCCTGTCAGCCCCTGTCACCCCCTGTCAGCCCCTGTCACCCCCTGTCAGCCTCTGTCACCCCCTATCAGCCCCTGTCACCCCCTGTCAGCCCCTGTCACCCCCCTGTCAGCCCCCTGTCACCCCCCTGTCAGCCCCTGTCAGCCCCTGTCACCCTCCTGTCAGCCCCTGTCACCCCTGTCAGCCCCTGTCACCTCCTATCAGCCCCTGTCACCCCCTGTCAGCCCCTGTCACCCCCCTGTCAGCCCCTGTCACCCCCCTGTCACCCCCCTGTCAGCCCCTGTCACCCTCCTGTCAGCCCCTGTCACCCCCCTGTCAGCCCCTGTCACCCCCTGTCAGCCTCTGTCACCCCCTGTCAGCCTCTGTCACCCCTGTCAGCCCCTGTCACCCCGTCAGCCCCTGTCACCCCCCTGTCAGCCCCTGTCACCCCCTGTCACCTCCTATCAGCCCCTGTCACCCCCCTGTCAGCCCCTGTCACCCCCCTGTCAGCCCCCTGTCACCTCCTGTCACCCCCCTGTCACCCCCCGTCACCCCCCTGTCACCCCCCTGTCACCCCCCTATCAGCCCCTGTCACCCCCCTGTCAGCCCCTGTCACCCCCCTATCAGCCCCTGTCAGCCCCTGTCACCCCCCTGTCAGCCCCTGTCACCCCCCTGTCAGCCCCTGTCAGCCCCTGTCACCCCCTGTCAGCCTCTGTCACCCCCTGTCAGCCTCTGTCACCCCTGTCAGCCCCTGTCACCCCGTCAGCCCCTGTCACCCCCCTGTCAGCCCCTGTCACCCCCTGTCACCTCCTATCAGCCCCTGTCACCCCCCTGTCAGCCCCTGTCACCCCCCTGTCAGCCCCCTGTCACCCCCCTGTCACCCCCCTGTCACCCCCCGTCACCCCCCTGTCACCCCCCTGTCACCCCCCTATCAGCCCCTGTCACCCCCCTGTCAGCCCCTGTCACCCCCCTATCAGCCCCTGTCAGCCCCTGTCACCCCCCTGTCAGCCCCTGTCACCCCCCTGTCAGCCCCTGTCAGCTGAACATGAGCAGTTTGTGATTATTGCACTCTGTGGGGGAAATCCTTTCTGGCTGGAGGCTTTTTCGCTGTGGTTCGTGAGCGTCACTACAGCACCTTAGACCCATGACCAGTCCCTGTATGAGCACGGTCAGTGGATCCTACTGGTGTTACATCATGATTCTTCCCCAGCCTGTTGGTTCCTACCTGTGTTACACGTGGTTCCGCCCCAGCCCGGAGCACAGCTGCAGCGGAACGAGTCTCCATAATCTGTGCATGTGCCGCCGTTACTGCAGGTCAAAGGGTCACACTGGCTCTCTCCTGCACAGAGGCATCATGGGAAATGCTGTTTACAAAGGCTTTGAAAAGTGATGGAAGTCTGCAGCTCTTCCAAGCACCACTGATCACTCAGACACCACATTCAGTTATAGGCAAGCTGGAGGACACGTGATTATAAGCACTGACTTTGAAGCAGGCCACTGCTGTTCTGTGGTCTCATTCAATACGTTCTACTTTCTACATTGTATTTAACATTTTATTTATTTATTTATTTATTTATTTAAAATTTTTACCAATTTGGCCATTGTTTATGTTTCAAATTTTACTTCCTGACTTTCTGGTTGGAAATCATGCCTAAGGAATTCTATAACTGTTACCTAGCAACTGTGAGGGATCATGAAAGGGCAAAACTCAAGACTGAGGTCATTAGCATTTAATGTTGAATTAGGCAGATATACAAACGTAAACGGCATCAGGACATCTTCTCATGTTGTATCACTGTGTCCCCATCACAAGAGCGTCTCTCGCCCACACACTGAACTCACAACACTGCCGTCTTAAATACAGGTCTGTGCTATGCAATGACATAAGCTCCCAAAAGTTAGCCAATAACAGGAGGGGCGTCTACCAATAGTTAATGGATTGGGAACAGGTGATGTAGTCACCATAGCCTATAACGTATTGAGTTACGCTTAATGCTACTTACACAACACTAGGTTGAAAAACATACAGGAAAACTAGATAAAAGTCACATATACTTGTACACAGTTTACATATGTAATGAAGGAAATCCCACACAACCATATTGTACACTGAGTCAAAACTCCTCTGATGTTCCACAAATTAATATTTGACAAATAAAATGACAAGAAAACACCTTACATAGTGTGTGTGAATGAAACAAAACTCCAGCTCAGGTCTGTTTTTGAGGAGGGAACAACATTCTAATGACTTACATCTCACATGAGTCCATTTTGCGTAATATAATATTTAAACTTCTCCATCACAGCTGCCCAGGAGAACTGAACCGATATCCTCTGCAAGCCAATGAAAATGCATTATAATCTTCAGCTACTCTCTTCGTAACGCTTCAGTGACCTGAATGTGATGGTAGAGCGTAGTTTGGTTCACACACGATTCAAAATTTCGTTGTTAAACATTTAAACAGGTCTGGAAAAGATGCACGGAGGATTGGATTAAGAAAACATTTTGGATGGAGGGAGATGACAAGAGCCAATGTTCCCAAACTATTTAAATCTTCCTTAAAGTGAGAGGAGAGCCTGAGCACACACACTCACATCTGCCAAAACACTAACTTCAACTGGGAAGTGATTTTGTCCTAATTTAGGCAAATATGGAAAATCAGAAAATTACTATGATGAGTAATCGAAACCAAATTATCACTAATGCTAAAATTGCATCACTAAACACCAGCAAACTGTGTGTGTATGTGTGTGTGTGTGTGTGTGTTTATGGATTTCCAAGTTTCAAATCTGGAGCTCAACAGTTGGGTCATTCCAGAATTGGAGGACATTTTACGTCCCACCCATCAAATATTAAAGGTCCCATGGCATGAAATTTTCACTTTCTGAGGTTTTTGAACGTTAATGTGAGCTCCCCTACCCTGTTTAGGCCCCCCCCCCCCTTCCCCCTTGCGAAATGTCTAAACTGAGCATTTGCGGTCCTTTTCTGCGTTTGAAAAAAACACAGCTCAAATGGGCGATTCTGGACAAGGCACCTTATTGACGTCAGATCGAAAAAAGAAATGCAAATTCAGTTCCACCACCGTCTGGATCTCCACCCCCTGTCTCTGGGAATCACGCCCAGAGAATTTGGACTGCGGAGGAGCTACGCAATGCGAAATGCGTTTTTGTATTTGCCTGGAGGCACGTGCGAGTGTTTCTAGACTCGGAAGTCCTTTACCCGACCCTCTGGACCTCTGAAACAGCAGTGGTTTAATTTTATTTTCTGTGAAAATGTGTTTTTTTTCATTGAAAAGGCTGTCCTTTCCTCCTTCGCGCTTACACACGCGGAAGTGGGGCCAGGCACAGCGCACCGCTAAAACAAGGAACCAGCGGCGCATTTCCCCCCCCCCCCCCCACCCACTCCTCTAACCAATCTGTGTCCTTCTCATTTGCATTCAAGCAACAAGGCCCAGAATGAGTTGTTCAGACAGAGAGATTATGACTCTGACTGTACATGTGTCTTTCTCATGCACTAAGTGTTGATTTTGAAGAAGGATTCATTTACAGTATTAGGGAACCATTAAGGAGCCATATAAAAGCATCAAGAAGTGCCATGTCATGGGATCTTTAAATAATCCACATACAAAATACTAAAACATACAGTTTCTGAGTGAATTTACTTGTCCTGAGACCAAATCTAAAAAACTAAGAGAAAAGAATGCTTGAAAATAGTTTTTAAAATACCAAATAAGTCTGGAGTATCCCCCAAAATGCCATTTTCTTCTTGTCCCACTCCTCTAATGACCAAACTGAATCTCAAATAAAACAGTTAAAATTAAATTGAAATTTCTTGTTATTTGTATAATTTGTTTCATTTCCATCTCTTGTAACTGTGGAACATTTGTTTTAATAGACATAATATTTCAAATAATAATTATTATTCATGGAACATGTGTCCCACAACCTGCACCAACCCTGTTACCAGAACATTTTTAGCCTGGTAGAAGAAGAAGAAAACAGAACCACATGATCAATCAATCAATCAATCAATTAATCAATCAACAGTGAACCACATGATCCCCTGGACTTGAAATCATCAGTTTTCCAAAAGAATGGACAGAGTAAAGGTTTATCTTCTCTTCCATTTTTCATATTTTTATAACATCGTTAGCCTTGATTGAATGTCTCACTCTGCCTCATGCAACCCTGTTATGCAAATGATCAGAATAAGACAATTATTATAATTTTTTTCCTTTACTTATTTGTATAAATACGTTTTTTCTCTTGATTAGCAGTAACAGCTAAACAGCTTCTATTCCTGAGATAAAGCGAACATTAGTGCGGATTTGCAACCCTGTTACCTGCAACACTGTTACTGTGATTAGAGGAAATAAATAAATAAACCAAATAAATCATATAATACATTTTTTTACCATTGACCGTCAGCTGAGCTAATCAAGCATTTAATAGTTTATTACCTGTTATTGATGAATATGTAGCAGAAAATCAGAAAAGTGAAGGTTTATTTTTCAAGAATTTTAAAGCCAAAATGTCCTCCAGTTCTGGAATGTCCCAGTGACGTCTGCTCCCTGGTATTGGAAGTACATTTCTCACTCATTTTTCTCAGAGACTTTCCGAAAAAAATAAAAAATAAAAAAATAAATAATAAAGTTAAATAAAAAGTTTGACCTATAATTGTATTTAAAAAAATGTTTCTGAAACTTTATAAACTAAGTTATTAAAGCATTTTGACAAATCTTGTGTTTTAACTGAGTTATTCCTGAATTCAAGGACATTTGGGCTTTAAAATTCTTGAAAAAATCTGAAAAAAAAAAAAAAAATCTGAAGTAGAGCTGTTCATTGTCATACTGTGGAACATTCTAGGCAGAGCAAAGACATCTCCATAGAAACAAGCAGGTGACGGACCACCAACCAAAAAGTTGCATAGTGCACCTTTAATATTTTAACTTGTCTAAAAAATGAATATAAAATATACTTCTGGAGCCAGAGTGGACTTTGAAGTGGACGGGACTGTCGAGCTCCATTAGTTCACTCAGTAAATTTAAAGGGACAGTGTGTAAGATTTTTACCCGTTAATTACTGAAATTGAAGATACCCATTCAAAAATACATTGTTTTCCAAGCCTTTTCACTTCCATCATGAAATCAAAGTATTCTTTTGGACTTAGATATAGTCACATAAAAGGGGGATCTTCCCCATGCAGAGGCAGCCATTTTGAATACGAGAGCCGCAGAAGGACATTTGGGCTCCGCCTTCGCCTTCGGCAAGGCTCGTGGTTTTGGGTAAACAACACAAGCATGCTGCCGGATCAGACGTCGTAATGGATCTAACACGTGTTTTGGACTAAATTGTTTTACTGGATTTTATTCGCTGGATCCTTACGGACAAATTGAGAGCAAGTTTATGGTGAAATACAGAGTTTGACCTGTGCAAAGCATTCTAAGGTAAGCTAACCTCGTTTTGTGCTTTTCCGTATAAAAGCCCCATGTGCTCGGGGAGTGATTGTTGTGCAGGGAAATGAATTGCATAGTCAAAAAGAGGAGACTGTAAGGTTTCATTTGATGTGTAGAGTGTCATGGTACATGATCAGGAATGTGTGTTTTCATGAGAAAAAAAAAAAAAAAAACGGGACCGCACAGCGCGTGTCCGCGTTACGGCGCGCCCGGGTGACCCTCGAGGTCTGCCGTAGCTAAAACAGAAAGTGCAATAGCACCATCCACCTATGCACCACGAATCCTACACACTGGGGCTTTAAAGGGATATGCCACCCCCAGGTCAAATTTGGGCATCTCCCCACAGTCCAGAGACTAAAATAAGTGGTGGAAAGCGTTTTCCTGCTCACCCAGCCATTGTCCGAGTCTGTCAGCACTGACCGCCGCGGTATCTGCAGCTCCTCCGCCTTAGACTGGAGTCTAACGTCGCCAGAGAAAGATTTCGGCCAAAAGGAATTAATTTGCTAGATGCGTTTCCCAATTACTTTATGTGTAGTGCGCATTCATATCGAGTGCAAATAAATGTGCAAATCAACACGGAGAGCTTGACTTGGTCATTTTGGGTGGGAACTATTTTCCAGTGCGTAAGAATACAGTCGAATCACGCAGCACGCTGACAGGGGAATCCCAGTTACGCACCGGGAAGGGAGTTCCCCTGTTGCACAACGTGGTGCGTGAAACGGCTGTATTCTTACGCACTGGAAAATAGTTCCCACCCAAAATGACCAAGTCAAGCTCTCCGTGTTGATTTGCACATTTATTTGCACTCGATATGAATGCGCACTACACATAAAGTAATTGGGAAACGCATCGAGCAAATTAATTCCTTTTGGCCGAAATCTTTCTCTGGCGACGTTAGACTCCAGTCTAAGGCGGAGGAGCTGCAGATACCGCGGCGGTCAGTGCTGACAGACCTGGACAATGGCTGCGTCACCAGAAAAACACTTTCCACCACTTATTTTAGTCTCTGGACTGTGGGGAGATGCCCAAATTTGACCTGGGGGTGGCATATCCCTTTAAAGTTCACAAGAGTCACTTTTGTGTAATCCAGGACACAAAAAAACGATATGAACAGAAGCCAGTGCTCTACAAAAACCATGTGCACAGTTTAGTGACAAAAACACTCACGTGAGCTGCAGGTTTTGCCCTTCCAGCCCTCCACACAATCACAGTAAAAGTCATTGAGCAGATCCTCGCAGTGCCCAGCGTTCAGACAGGGGGCGCTGCTGCACTCGTCCACGTCTTTAACACAAACAAACACAAAATAAACCTTTTATTTTTATAATAATAATAATGAATAATGTTTCTTGATAAATCAGACCGATGTTGCAGAGATGTCCCTCCCAGCCGTCAGGACACAGACAGTGAAACGAACCGATCCCATCGATACAGGTGCCTCCGTTTAGACAGGGCAGAGACGCACAGTCGTTTATGTCTGAGAGGGAGAGGGGGAAAAGGGAGAGGGGGAAGGAGAGGGAGAGGTGAGAGGAAGAGATATGGAGAGAGAGGAGGAGAGAGGAGAAAGGAGAAAGAGGAGTATCTGTTAGTGAGGCACAAATCAGACTTTCTTTCTGATCAGCAGGTCCTGCCGTTATTGTGTTCTCTTTGAGCCAACTTTGGTAAACGTGGGGAGTATAACTGTCCGGGGTCATGTTTAAAGGTCCCATGGCATGAAATTTTCACTTTCTGAGGCTACGTTTATACGGCGACGATCAAAACAGAAGACGCAAAAGTGGCGTCTCGTCTTCAATTTTTTATCCGCGTTTATACGAAGACGCAAAAGTGGACGCAAAAGCCAGCGAAGGGAGGCGCTGGACTGAAAAAACAAACAAAAAACATCACAACAGCGTCAAGTTACATTTCTAACCACGACTGTACCGGAAAAGAGAAAGGTAAAACTTCAAAATAAAATGTTCTAGTTGCGTTTTAAATGAGTTGTTAAGTTCCGCTCCAAACATTTCAGTGACTTGTATTTTTGTTGACATGTTTTTGAATATTGTACTGAAAATAGTGACATTACAGGAGGATTACAGTGAATTAGAAAATATAAAATCACATGGGGTTTTACATTTGAAGTGCCTCATGCGGAAGTCGCTTGTCTTGGCGTCTGTGGCTGTGAGAGTGTGAGAAAGACTTGTACGCCGTAGACGTGTGTGGGTGCCATTTATACAATTGTTGAAATGACTCTTGTATTGCCGCATCTATGTGACGTAAACGCGTACCGACGTGAGCAGATCTGACCAGTTTTGCGTCTTGGGCAGTTTACACGGAGACGCTACAGTGGAGCGTATTTAACTTTTCCACTCTGGAGGGTGGTTTCAGATTTTTTTAGTTTTTTGGCCCCCAAAACGCCGTCACCGTGTAAACGAAAGGCACTTCCAATAAAATATTTTGTCGTTTTTACCCGTAAGCGTTCTCGTGTAAACGGGCCCTGAGGTTTTTGAACGTTAATGTGAGCTCCCCTACCCTGTTTAGCCCCCGTCCCCCATGGCTAAAAGTTGTGAAATGTGTAAACTGAGCATTTGCGATCCTTTTCTGCGTTTGAAAAAAACACAGCTCAAACGGGCGATTCTGAACAAGGAAACTATGTGACGTCACACTCGGGGAAAAATGCAAATGCAGTTCCACCTCCCGTCTGAATGTCTACCCACCGTCTCTGGAACTCACGGCCAGAGAGTTTGGACCGCAAACGAGCTACGAAATGCGAGATGCGTTTTTTTATTTGCCTGGAGACACGTGAGAGTGTTTCCAGGCTCGGATGTCCTTTATCCGACGCTCCGAACCTCTGAAACAGCAGTGGTTTCATTTTATTTTCTGTGGAAATGTGTTTTTTTAATGCAACTTGTCTCATATCTTCCTCCGCGCATAAACGCGGAAGTGAGGCCAGCGCACATCGCGCCAACGAGGAAAGAGCGGGGAGTTTGGCCACGCCCCCACACGCTGCACTGGCCTGTCTCTGTCCTCCTCATTTGCATTCAAGCAACAACGCCCAGAATAAAGTGTTTCAGAGACATATTTATGACTCTGACTGTCTTCATGAGGCTCTCTCATGCACTGAGGCTTGATTTTGAAGCAGGATTCATTTACAGTATTAGGGAAACATTAAAGGAAAAGTAACGTTTTTTTTTTTACAATTTGAGCCTTATTTCTGTAATAAAACAAGTTGTTTTACTCACCCATAGTAATTTGGTGTCATATGGAGCATTTCCGGAGATGTTTTAGATTAGCGTTAAGCTAACGCCGTTAGCCTAGCGCGACTTATAGCCATAGCTCGGGGCATTCCCCAAGCATGTAATATGCCCCGTGCGGGCTCCAAATAACACAAACTTTAGCACTTTTCAAATCATAGAAGCTCGATGTCTTAGTCTACGATTTCGTTTGGTCAAAAGTGGCCTGTAATCCGAGATTTAGCCATAGTTTCGAGTAGATGAGGACGCCAGTGCGCATGTGCGGACTGTGCTCTCAGCTCCCGGGACCCAAACATGGAACGCAAAGCTGTAAACTATGCCTAAATATCGGATTACAGGCCACTTTTGCTTCAAACGAATTCGTAGAGTAAGACATCGGGCTTCTATGATTTGAAAAGTGCTAAAGTTTGTGTTATTTGGAGCCCGCGTTAGCCTACTGCTAATCTAAAACATCTCCGGAAATGCTCCATATGACACCAAAGTGCTATGGGTGAGTAAAACAACTTGTTTTATTCCCGAAATAAGGCTCAAATTGTAAAAAATGTTACTTTTCCATTAAGGCGCCATATAAAATCATCAAGAAGTACCATGTCATGGGATCTTTAACTCTTATCTCATGTTTAGATCACCATGTCGCCTTTTATTGTTTTGAAAATGCTAAATTCCGAGCGCTTTCATAACACAGTCAGCATCCCACTAATGAAACTACTGCACACTGAATTCAACTGCAAATATTAAGAAGGGTTCGAATAGGCCCCGGGAGAGATCACTAGATGACTCAAACATGCCTGGATGATCTAAAACCACAGTTGGGTCAGACTCACTCTCGTGGCAGTAGGTTCCGCTGAAGCCCGGGTCACAGGAGCAGCTGAAGTTTCCCTGAGGCAGAGACCGGCAGTGTCCATGAGGTCCACACACAGACGACGGCAAGTGCCAAACACCTCCACCTTCTCCACCTTCTCCACCTTCTCCACCGCTTCGGCCAGTGCCGTTAGAAGAGATGACCACCGTACAGCTGTCCAGAACTGAGGACAGAGAGAGGTCAGAGGAGAGAAGTCAGAGAGGAGGAGAGAGAGAGAGAGAAAGAGGACAGAGAGGAGGAGAGAGAGAGAGAAAGAGGACAGAGAGGAGGAGAGGAGGGGAAGCAGAGGAGAAGAGAAGGTAAAAAGGAGAAAAGGAGAGGAAGAAAGGAGGAGAGAAAGAGGAGAGGAGCACAGGAGGAGAATAGGAGAGAGAGGGGTCCCCCAAGGAAGTATTTTAGGACCAATTTTATTTAGTATTTATATTAATGATTTACTAGAAGTTTGTTCAAATGTCAATGTCCAGCTGTTTGCTGATGATGCTGTAATTTTTACACATGCCAGAACCGTACAGGAAGTTTCAGAAAAGTTATCATCAGCCATAACTCCTGTCCAAAAGTGGGTCAAGAACTCTACAGCTCAATACAAAGAAAACGCTCTGCATGATGTTCAGTAAAAAAGCAAATGAGCTGCAGTGGTCCTATGTCTTTCTGGACGGGGCGGAACTCAGCCTCGTCAAAGAGTTTAAATACCTGGACTGACGCTGGACCCGACATCGACATTTAAAAAACACATTAAGCGCCTCACAAAAAACTGTTCATTTTAACTGAATTTTAGACAAGTAAGATCCTTCATGACTCTGTATGCAGCACAAATGTTTTTACACTCTATAATTCTGTCTCATATAGAGATCTGCACAACCACATGGTCACAACACTCAAACCAGTTTAATCACTTTTTTAAAAAGCTGTGAAAATACTAGACAAGAAATCATTCTCAGTTCACCACTGCACAATTTTAGACAAGTAGAACTTACTCAATTTTAATATTTTTGTACATTTTAAATACGGTTGTTTTATATATAAAGTTTTACATGGACTTGTTCCTCCTCCACTGCAGGATTTTATTAAAACAAAGACTGTCAGTGGGATGGGAACAACTGTGAGGTCCCGCGCAGACCCCGGGGGAACTGTGAGGTCCACACAGACCCCGGGGGAACTGCGAGGTCCCGCGCAGACCCCGGGGGAACTGTGAGGTCCGCACAGACCCCGGGGGAACTGTGAGGTCCACACAGACCCCGGGGGAACTGTGAGGTCCACACAGACGCTCTACATTTGGACAAACTGTGCTCTCAGTCAGAGGCCCTAAGTTCTGGAACACACTCCCATTAACAATAAGAGAGACTCCAACACTGGACACTTTAAATCATACTTGAAACAGCGGCTAAAAGAAAACCAGACTTTTTTAATGTTTTAATGTTTAATGTTTTAATGTTTTAATGTTTTAATGTTGGTGTTATTGTCAGTTGTCATTGTTTTATTGTTTTTGCTGTGGTGTCACCTGCTCAGGGACTACAGATGGAAATTAGCATTCTTGCTATAATCTGGCATATTTACACTGCTGCTGCAGATGTTCATTAATATGCACTGTCCCTATTAAATAAAGAATAAATAAATCAAATAAATAAATAAAGGAGAGGGTAGGTAGGAGGAGAAAAGTATTCCAGTATGTATGTAGTACTTTTACCTTCACAGTGGTTGGTTTTGCAGTGGTCCTTGCGTTCTGAGCAGGTTTGCCCCTCGTACTCCTCGGGGCAGGTGCAGTAGAAGACTCCGGCCTCACTGGAGCACTGGGCCTGGTTCTGGCAGGGGTTGGGACTGCACGGGTCGGCCTGGATCTGAACACATGGAAAAATATGGAAATAAATGTAGGAAAACTTTACCTGACCACTGCAATAAGAAGTGCAAAAGCCAACGCACACCACTGTGCCAAACCCACCCGACACACACTGAGCGCCGCTCGTCACAGCTCGTACAAAGGCAAAACTCTTGGTGTGTTATAAATGAGTGTTTTATCTGCAGATCACTTGTAAAACAAGAGAGGACAGGAAAGGCCCTGGTTTGAGGAGGTTATAGTGAGTTTAGCTCTTGTGCTCCTCCTTAAAGGAAAAGTAACGTTTTTTTTACAATCTGAGCCTTATTTCGGTAATAAAACAAGTTGTTTTACTCACCCATAGCACTTTGGTGTCATATGGAGCACTTCCGGAGATGTTTTAGATTTGCGATCTCCATCATGTGAGTGCTCGGGGCACTTGTTTGCGGTCTCCAAATAACACAAACTTTAGCACTTTTCAAATCATAGAAGCCCGATATCTTAATCTACGATTTCGTTTGGTCAAACGTGGCCTGTAATCCGAGATTTAGCCATAGTTTCGAGTAGATGAGGAGGCCAGTGCGCATGTGCGGACTGTGCTCTCAGCTCCCGGGACCCAAACATGAAACGTAAAGCTGTAAACTATGGATAAATCTTGGATTACAGGCCACTTTTGCTTCAAACGAAATCGTAGACTAAGACATCGGGCTTCTATGATTTGAAAAGTGCTAAAGTTTGTGTTATTTGGAGCCCGCACGGGGCATATTACATGCTCGGGGAATATATTATATGCCCCGAGCTATGGCTAGAAGTCGCGCTAGGCTAACCGCAAATCTAAAACATCTCTGGAAATGCTCCATATGACACCAAAGTGCTATGGGTGAGTAAAACAACTTGTTTTATTACCGAAATAAGGCTCAAATTGTAAAAAAACGTTACTTTTCCTTTAACGCAATTAATTATAAGTGGCAATTCAATACTTTTTACATACGTACATTTTAAATTTGGCGTGCGGTGAGCAAATGAGCAAAGCGACCGCAGAAAAACTGACAAACTCAAT
>JAVJIX010000311.1:37500-87500 GCA_036785185.1 Paratrypauchen microcephalus
TGTTTTTTTACAATCTGAGCCTTCTTTCGGCAATAAAACGAGTAGTTTTACTCACCCATAGCAGTTTGGTGTCAATTGGAGCAGTATCGCAGAAGTTATGTTGTAGCCGTTCTGTTCTACTAATGATCCCGTATCCGTTAGCATGAGTGCTCGGGGCATTACTTTGCGGTGTCCAAATAACACAAACTTTAGCACTTTTCAAATCACAGAAGATCGCTGTGTCAGGGTAGACTTTTAGTAGATTCCAAAACGGCCTGAAACCCGATATCGCAACAGAAAAGTAAAGTTCAGAGCGGTGTTAGCTTCTTTCGGACTAGCGGTGTTTACAAAACAGCTGAGTTCACGCATGCGCACTGTCCTCTCTGATGATGTCATCAAATGAAACTATAGCTGCATATCGGGTTTCAGGCCGTTTTGGAATCCACTAAAAGTCTACCCTGACACAGCGATCTTCTGTGATTTGAAAAGTGCTAAAGTTTGTGTTATTTGGACACCGCAAAGTAATGCCCCGAGCACTCACGCTAACGGATACGGGATCATTAATAGAACAGAACGGCTCAACATAACTTCTGCGATACTGCTCCAATTGACACCAAACTGCTATGGGTGAGTAAAACTACTCGTTTTATTGCCGAAAGAAGGCTCAGATTGTAAAAAAAAACGTTACTTTTCCTTTATTGTCATGCAAATGAGGCTGAAGGAGGGCTGAAGAGAGGAAAACTTCGAGAGGGATTATCTGGAAACTAGAAAATGTGGTATGGCTGCATTCAAATAGACACAACGTTTTTAAATATGGTCAGATTTTCACATGTAAGACATCATTGGAAAGCTTAGAACCTGTACTTTCAGAATCTGTGAATAACTCAAAACACCTCCAAGACGACTTGGTGGTGAGACACAATTTATAAATATTCCACAATGTTTTTCTCACCTTACACGTGGCTCCGTTCTGACACTGTCCATGGCAACTGTTCACATCTGAAAAACAAACAAAAATATTCAAATCGTGTTCGATAAACAAGGTTAAAGTGGAGGAACAGAAGCAGATGTACCATGCACTGTGAACTAGGGTCAGTGTGCCTCATGCTTTGACCATACAGAAGTGAACGTGTTTTATTTGGGAATTAGAGATAGATGTAAAAGATACCGCTGAAATCTGTGAGGAAAATCTGAGGAATTTTAAAATGATTGAACTGAGGCCAGAGATCCAAGATTTAAGACAGAACTGTAGAAAACGAAGAGGAAGGAGGAGCGCTCTGTTCCACTGGCAAATACAAGCTTTCATTTTGAACTCGATAATATTTGGTTCTGTCAAAACTTTTTATATTAAGATTATATGTTTTATGGTAGCAAAACCAGTCAAATGAAATGCTCTTCACACACACAGCCTGACCGGGAATGTACCGGTCATGTGTGAACAAAGCTTCAACTGATTTCATGCATTTTTGATCTGTCAGTTCCTCTGGTAAATTACTGGGAATATGCAGGGAAGGTGTATGTGTAACATTCCATGTCCCCAGAGCTAGTCCAACATGCACCGGACCTGTTCCCGGTGCATGTTGGACTCCAGGGCTGTCCTTTGTCACCGGTTCTGTTCATTATATTTATGGACAGAATTTCTAGGCGCAGTCAGGGGCCAGAGGGGATCCAGTTTGGGAACCACAGGATCTCATCTCTGCTGTTTGCAGATGATGTTGTCCTGATGGCTTCATCGAACTGGGACCTCCAGCGTGCACTGGGGCGGTTTGCAGCCGAGTGTGAAGCGGCTGGGATGAGGATCAGCTCCTCCAAATCCGAGGCCATGGTTCTCGACCGGAAAAAGGTGGCTGGCCCTCTCTGGGTGGGTGGGGAGTCCTTGCCTCAGGTAGAGGAGTTCAAGTATCTCGGGGTCTTGTTCACGAGTGAGGGGAGGATGGAGCGTGAGATTGACAGGCGGATTGGTGCAGCGTCAGCAGTGATGCGGTCGTTGTACCGGACCGTTGTGGTGAAGAGGGAGCTGAGCCGAAAGGCGAAGCTCTCAATTTACCGTCAATCTACGTTCCTACTCTCACCTATGGTAATGAGCTCTGGGTAATGACCGAAAGGACGAGATCGCGGATACAAGCGGCTGAAATTAGTTTCCTCTGCAGAGTGGCTGGGCGCACCCTTAGAGATAGGGTGAGGAGCTCAGTCACGCGGGAGGAGCTCGGAGTAGAGCCGCTGCTTCTCCACGTTGAGAGGAGCAGCTGAGGTGGCTCGGGCATCTGTTTCGGATACCTCCTGGTCGTCTCCCTCAGGAGGTGTTCCGGGCACGTCCCACCGGGAGGAAGCCCCGGGGAAGACCCAGGACAGCCGGGAGACTATGTCTATGTCTATGTCTCCCGGCTGGCCTGGGAACGCCTTGGGGTCCCCCCGGAGGAGCTGGAGGAAGTGTCCGGGGTGAAGAAAGTCTGGGAGTCCCTGCTTAGACTGTTGCCCCCGCGACCCGGCCCCGGATAAGCGGAAGAAAATAGATGGATGGATGGTGTATGTGTAAATAAAACCAGAAAAAAACTTGGTTGGTTTCTTGGTTATGCCACGTGATTACATTTTGTACCCAGTCACTGTCACTGTCAAAGCGGTATTCTTTTGCTTTTTTAACTGATCGTGCTGGAGGTGGACCATAGTGTTGAGCTCCAGTCAAATGAAGCTCATTGAGGCTTTCAGTGACAGGGGCGAATTTGGAGCCAAATTCCATATTTGGAACACTGTCAATCAAATTTGTCTGTTATTAATGTTCATGTCTTGTTCAAAATAGTAAAATAAAAACACCAGGATCATGTAGAGAAGGTTAATCTGAACATTTTAAGACCAAAATGATGAAGCTGACAGCAGCAGGTACAGAGAGAGGCGCGATAATGATTGTTCTACAAACTGATGTAGTAAAGTTGTCATGAATAATTGTATATATACTGTGTGTAATCAGGGATTTGCCGCGTTTTGCCAGTGGAAGAGCAGAACTAGCAGGGAAGCGCTAAAGCTAGCAGCACAGATCCGGTGGATAGATCGGGTTGGAGTTTGGAGATTGTTGGATACTGACTGATGTGACAGTTTTGGCCCACCCATCCACGGAAGCAGGCGCAGTGATATCCACCAATCAGATTTTTACAAGAGTAAGAGTTTAGACAGGGCCTCCCCGCACACTCATTCACATCTGCAATACAAGCAGGGCCAGCACCAGGCGGTTAGCTCCGACGGGACAATACACAGAGGACAACACAGGACAATACACAGAGACAGGATAATACACAGAGACGGGATAATACACAGAGACAGAGGATAATACACAGAGACAGGATAATACACAGAGGGACAGGTCATAATGCATTAGAATCAGACGCTGTGAGGTACATGTGTTTACAAATGTGTGATCGTACAAACTCCTAAAGAGGTTCATGGGACAATGCAATATTTTAGTTCTAATGCAGGACTAAACCAGGACTAAATCAGGACTGAACCAGCACTAAACTAGGACTAAACCAGGAATACTCAAGACTAACCCAGGACTAAAGCTAAACCAAACCAGGACTGAACCAGGATTAAAACAGAACTAAACTAGGACCAAACCAGCACTAAACCAGGACTAAACCAGGACTAAACCAGGACTAAACCAGGACTGAGCCAGGACTGAGCCAGGACTAAACCAGGACTAAACCGGGATTAAAACAGAACTAAACTAGGACCAAACCAGGACTAAACCAGGACTAAACCAGGACTAAACCAGGACTGAGCCAGGACTAAACCAGGACTGAGCCAGGACTAAACCAGGACTAAACCAGGATTAAAACAGAACTAAACTAGGACCAAACCAGGACTAAACCAGGACTAAACCAGGACTAAACCAGGACTAAACCAGGACTGAGCCAGGACTGAGCCAGGACTAAACCAGGACTAAACCAGGATTAAAACAGAACTAAACTAGGACTAAGCCAGGACTAAACCAGGACTGAACCAGGATTAAAACAGAACTAAACTAGGACCAAACCAGCACTAAACCAGGACTAAACCAGGACTAAACCAGGACTAAACCAGGACTAAACCAGGACTAAACCAGGACTGAACCAGGATTAAAACAGAACTAAACTAGGACCAAACCAGCACTAAACCAGGACTAAACCAGGACTAAACCAGGACTAAACCAGGACTAAACCAGGACTGAGCCAGGACTGAGCCAGGACTAAACCAGGACTAAACCGGGATTAAAACAGAACTAAACTAGGACCAAACCAGGACTAAACCAGGACTAAACCAGGACTAAACCAGGACTGAGCCAGGACTAAACCAGGACTGAGCCAGGACTAAACCAGGACTAAACCAGGATTAAAACAGAACTAAACTAGGACCAAACCAGGACTAAACCAGGACTAAACCAGGACTAAACCAGGACTGAGCCAGGACTGAGCCAGGACTAAACCAGGACTAAACCAGGATTAAAACAGAACTAAACTAGGACTAAACCAGGACTAAACCAGGACTAAACCAGGACTGAGCCAGGACTGAGCCAGGACTGAGCCAGGACTGAACCAGGACTGAACCAGGATTAAAACAGAACTAAACTAGGACCAAACCAGCACTAAACCAGGACTAAACCAGGACTAAACCAGGACTGAGCCAGGACTGAGCCAGGACTAAACCAGGACTAAACCAGGATTAAAACAGAACTAAACTAGGACCAAACCAGGACTAAACCATGACTAAACCAGGACTAAACCATGACTAAACCAGGACTAAACCAGGACTGAGCCAGGACTGAGCCAGGACTGAGCCAGGACTAAACCAGGACTGAGCCAGGACTAAACCAGGACTAAACCAGGATTAAAACAGAACTAAACTAGGACCAAACCAGGACTAAACCAGGACTAAACCAGGACTAAACCAGGACTAAACCAGGACTGAGCCAGGACTGAGCCAGGACTAAACCAGGACTAAACCGGGATTAAAACAGAACTAAACTAGGACCAAACCAGGACTAAACCAGGACTAAACCAGGACTAAACCAGGACTGAGCCAGGACTAAACCAGGACTGAGCCAGGACTAAACCAGGACTAAACCAGGACTGAGCCAGGACTGAGCCAGGACTAAACCAGGACTAAACCAGGATTAAAACAGAACTAAACTAGGACTAAACCAGGACTAAACCAGGACTAAACCAGGACTAAACCAGGACTGAGCCAGGACTGAGCCAGGACTAAACCAGGACTAAACCAGGATTAAACCAGGATTAAAACAGAACTAAACTAGGACCAAACCAGGACTAAACCAGGACTAAACCAGGACTAAACCAGGACTGAGCCAGGACTAAACCAGGACTAAACCAGGATTAAAACAGAACTAAACTAGGACCAAACCAGGACTAAACCAGGACTAAACCAGGACTAAACCAGGACTAAACCAGGACTAAACCAGGACTAAACCAGGACTAAACCAGCACTAAACCATGACTAAACCAGGACTAAACCCTGAGCCAGGACTGAGCCAGGACTGAGCCAGGACTAAACCAGGACTGAAACTAAACTAGGACTAGGACTAAACCAGGACTAAACCAGCACTAAACCAGGACTAAACCAGGACTAAACCAGGACTAAACCAGGACTAAACCAGCACTAAACCATGACTAAACCAGGACTAAACCAGGACTAAACCAGGACTAAACCAGGACTGAGCCAGGACTGAGCCAGGATTAAAACAGAACTAAACTAGAACCAAACCAGGACTAAACCATGACTAAACCAGGACTAAACCAGGACTGAGCCAGGACTGAGCCAGGATTATAGCAGCACTAAACTAGGACCAAACCAGCACTAAATCAGGACTAAACCAGGAATAAACCAGGACTAAACCAGGACTGAAACCAGGACTGAGCCAGGACTGAGCCAGGACTGAACCAGGACTGAACCAGGATTAAAACCAGGACTAAACCAGGACCTGAGCCAGGACTGAGCCAGGACTAAACCAGGACTAAACCAGGATTAAAACAGAACTAAGGACTAAAACCAGGACTAAACCAGGACTAAACCAGGACTAAACCAGGACTGAGCCAGGACTGAGCCAGGACTAAACCAGGACTAAACCAGGATTAAAACAGAACTAAACTAGGACTAAACCAGGACTAAACCAGGACTAAACCAGGACTGAGCCAGGACTGAGCCAGGACTAAACCAGGACTAAACCAGGATTAAAACAGAACTAAACTAGGACCAAACCAGGACTAAACCAGGACTAAACCAGGACTAAACCAGGACTGAGCCAGGACTGAGCCAGGACTAAACCAGGACTAAACCAGGATTAAAACAGAACTAAACTAGGACTAAACCAGGACTAAACCAGGACTAAACCAGGACTAAACCAGGACTGAGCCAGGACTGAGCCAGGACTGAACCAGGACTGAACCAGGATTAAAACAGAACTAAACTAGGACCAAACCAGCACTAAACCAGGACTAAACCAGGACTAAACCAGGACTGAGCCAGGACTGAGCCAGGACTAAACCAGGACTAAACCAGGATTAAAACAGAACTAAACTAGGACCAAACCAGGACTAAACCATGACTAAACCAGGACTAAACCAGGACTGAGCCAGGACTAAACCAGGACTGAGCCAGGACTAAACCAGGACTAAACCAGGATTAAAACAGAACTAAACTAGGACTAAACCAGGACTAAACCAGGACTAAACCAGGACTAAACCAGGACTGAGCCAGGACTAAACCAGGACTGAGCCAGGACTAAACCAGGACTAAACCAGGATTAAAACAGAACTAAACTAGGACCAAACCAGGACTAAACCAGGACTAAACCAGGACTAAACCAGGACTGAGCCAGGACTGAGCCAGGACTAAACCAGGACTAAACCAGGATTAAAACAGAACTAAACTAGGACTAAACCAGGACTAAACCAGGACTAAACCAGGACTAAACCAGGACTGAGCCAGGACTGAGCCAGGACTGAGCCAGGACTGAACCAGGACTGAACCAGGACTAAACCAGGACTGAGCCAGGACTGAGCCAGGACTAAACCAGGACTAAACCAGGATTAAAACAGAACTAAACTAGGACCAAACCAGGACTAAACCATGACTAAACCAGGACTAAACCATGACTAAACCAGGACTAAACCAGGACTGAGCCAGGACTGAGCCAGGACTAAACCAGGACTAAACCAGGATTAAAACAGAACTAAACCAGGACTAAACCAGGACTAAACCAGGACTAAACCAGGACTGAGCCAGGACTGAGCCAGGACTGAACCAGGACTGAACCAGGATTAAAACAGAACTAAACTAGGACCAAACCAGCACTAAACCAGGACTAAACCAGGACTAAACCAGGACTGAGCCAGGACTGAGCCAGGACTAAACCAGGACTAAACCAGGATTAAAACAGAACTAAACTAGGACCAAACCAGGACTAAACCATGACTAAACCAGGACTAAACCAGGACTGAGCCAGGACTAAACCAGGACTGAGCCAGGACTAAACCAGGACTAAACCAGGATTAAAACAGAACTAAACTAGGACTAAACCAGGACTAAACCAGGACTAAACCAGGACTAAACCAGGACTGAGCCAGGACTAAACCAGGACTGAGCCAGGACTAAACCAGGACTAAACCAGGATTAAAACAGAACTAAACTAGGACCAAACCAGGACTAAACCAGGACTAAACCAGGACTAAACCAGGACTGAGCCAGGACTGAGCCAGGACTAAACCAGGACTAAACCAGGATTAAAACAGAACTAAACTAGGACTAAACCAGGACTAAACCAGGACTAAACCAGGACTAAACCAGGACTGAGCCAGGACTGAGCCAGGACTGAGCCAGGACTGAACCAGGACTGAACCAGGACTAAACCAGGACTGAGCCAGGACTGAGCCAGGACTAAACCAGGACTAAACCAGGATTAAAACAGAACTAAACTAGGACCAAACCAGGACTAAACCATGACTAAACCAGGACTAAACCATGACTAAACCAGGACTAAACCAGGACTGAGCCAGGACTGAGCCAGGACTGAGCCAGGACTGAGCCAGGACTGAGCCAGGACTGAACCAGAGCTGAACCAGGACTGAACCAGGATTATAGCAGCACTAAACTAGGACCAAACCAGGAATAAACCTAAACCAAGCCAGGACTGAACCAGACATAAACCACGACTAAACCAGAACTGAACCAGGATTAAAACAGAACTAAACTAGGATCAAACCAACGCTAAACCAGGTCAAACCAGGAATACCCAAGACTAACCCAGGACTAAACCAAAACCAAACCAGGACCAAACCAGGACTAAACCAGGATTATACCAGCATTAGACCAGATCTATACTGGGCCTAAACCAAAACTAAACCAGGACTAGAACAAGGATTAAACTTGAACTAAACCTGGATTAAAAATGGATTTCACTCTCGTCTAAACTGAACTGGAGACAGGTCAGCATTCTCAGGTGGAGTTTACTGTGTAAATGTCAGATTGCTGATTTGCTGACCTGGTTTTTGTCAGTTGAAAAGACTTTAAGCCATAAAAAATAATATGTCAAGTTTGTGCAGCTTTGCAGATCAAACCAGGACCATAGCAGAGTTCAGCTCTCTCTATTTTAATACAAGATCCCAGGAGAAAGACGGCACCTGTCCACCACTGAAATTAGACACCTCCCAAAAGAGCTTTCTCAGAGCTGCTGAGGATCAGGGAGAACAAGCAAAATCCACACACAAAGGCTAACCCACTCTGCCACTGAAATAGGTCACATGGGAGTTTGGACTTCTCATTGCCAGTAATGGTCAGCAATAAAACTTCAAATAATACTACTACTATGTATATTTGTTAAAGGTCCCATGGCATGAAATTTTCACTTTCTGAGGTTTTTGAACGTTAATGTGAGCTCCCCTACCCTGTTTAGCCCCCCCATGGTTAAAAGTTGTGAAATGTCTAAACTGATCATTTGCGATCCTTTTCTGTGTTAGAAAAAATCGGAGCTCAAACGGGCGATTTTGAACAAGGCACCTTATTGACGTCAGATCGAAAAAAGAAATGCAAATGCAGTTCCACCCCCGTCTGTCTGAACTCGGCGTCTCTGTAAATCACGCCCAGAGAGTTTGGACTGCGAATGCGCTAGGCAATGCGAAATGCGTTTTTTTATTTGCCTGGAGGCACGTCCGAGTGTTTCTAGGCTCGGACGTCCTTTATCTGAGCCTCTGGACCTTTGAACAGCAGTGGTTTAATTTTATTTTATGTGGAAATGTGTTTATTTTTCAATGGAACGCTTCTAATCTCTCCCCCCGTGCAAAAACACGGAAATGAATCAGCTGAGCGCTCAGAGCCGAGAGCGGAGAGTTTGGCCACGCCCCCACCCTCTACTATAGGCCATCTCTGTCCTCCTCATTTGCATTCAAGCAACAACGCCCATAATGGACTGTTCCAGAGTGACATTTATGACATTTATGACTCTATCTCATCTTATCTCTGTTTCTCATGCACTGAGTGTTGATTTTGAAGAAGGATTCATTTACAGTATTAGGGAACCATTAAGGAGCCATATAAAAGCATCAAGAAGTACCATGTCATGGGCTCTTTAAAGGAAAAGTAATGTTTTTTTTAACAATTTGAGCCTTATTTCGGTAATAAAACAAGTTGTTTTACTCACCCATAGCACTTTGGTGTCATATGGAGCACTTCCAGAGATGTTTTAGATTAGCGTTAGCCTAGCGCGACTTCTAGCCATAGCTCGGGGCATATAATATATTCCCCAAGCATGTAATATGCCCTGTGCGGTCTCCAAATAACACAAACTTTAGCACTTTTCAAATCATAGAAGCCCGATGTCTTAGTCTACGATTTCGTTTGAAGCAAAAGTGGCCTGTAATCTGAGATTTATCCATAGTTTACAGCTTTATGTTTCATGTTTGGGTCCCGGGAGCTAAGAGCACAGTCCGCACATGCGCACTGGCCTCCTCATCTACTCGAAACTATGGATAAATCTCGGATTACAGGCCACTTTTGACCACACAAAATCGTAGGATAAGACATCGAGCTTCTATGATTTGAAAAGTGCTAAAGTTTGTGTTATTTGGAGACCGCAAAGTAATGCCCCGAGAACTCAAGTTAACGGATACGCTACAACATAACTTCTACGAAACTGCTCAAAATGACACCAAAGTGCTATGGGTGAGTAAAACTACTTGTTTTATTGCCGAAAGAAGGCTCAGATTGTAAAAAAAACGTTACTTTTCCTTTAACTGATGCCTTGATTCCTTGATCATCAGCTTTCTTTGGTTGTCACAATACTAACATTTCTCAATACTAAGGAATAGACTTGATAGAATACAATAGAATGTGATTTTCAACATTAAATCGTACTTTCTTTTCTATTCCCGTATGTCGTTATATCTGTGTAATCCTCAGTGTTCCTGTAGGTTCCACAGAGGTCCATGGGCGTATACTAGTGTACGTACTCTTATACAGCTCAACATCATTATAAAGACCTTCACTTCTGTCCTGTGAATGTGACATGTTAAGTATCGATACCTGCTCAAACGAGTATCTAGTTTCTGTACTAGTTTTAATATCCATTCTGATTTTCGATTCTGATACTCTATAGTTATCTGTTTTCTGGTAATGTAATTGGACCCAATGTTTATTTTGTTGTTTACATCTTCTCAGAGTTTCCTGGCTGCGACTGGAGGGGCGTGTCCTGCTCGTAACACGCCCCTGTCTGGGTCAAACTTAGATCTCGTACTTCGGTACCTCACATCTCATAGTACTGCATTAGTACTGCAGTATTTTAAGTACTGGAGAGGTCGCAGTTGCCGGGCGGGATTTTAAATTTAGCTTTACTCTATTGCACCTGTATCAGATTGCACTTGGAAGAGAAAGAAGAGAGTGATAGAGAGAGGAGAAGAGGGAGAGAGGGAGAAGGGGAGAGAGGGAGAGAGGGGGGAGGGGGGGTAGGAGCGGACAAGAAAGAGGAAGAGAGGGAGAGAGGAGGGAGGGAGGAGAAGAGGGAGGGAGAGAAAGGTATGGGGAAGAGAAGGAGAGGGAGAGAGGGGGATTGATGGCAGAAAGGGTGGGTGAAAGTGGAAGGGAGAGGAGAGAGGAGAAGATAGGGAGTAGAGAGAGAGAAGAGAAAAGAAGGACAGAGGCAGGATAGAGGGAAGAGAGAGGAGAAGGGTAAAGAGAGGGCAGGTTAGTGAGGAGAGAGGGTGAGAGAGGAAGGAGGAGAGGAAGGAGGAGGGGATGGGTGATAGTTAAAATATTGCGTAAACAAACTCCAACCTTGCCTGGTTCAGACCATATCACAGTGAGATATGGTCTGGGAGCACCTCCTGAATATCTCGTAGTGGAGGTGTGGTTTACCATCGCCAACGGCCGTTTATTGGGCGTTACAAATGTCTATCATTTGGCGTATACGTAGCCCATAGCCAATCATGTCAGTTGTCAGTTCAAACTACAAGTTTCCGTTTGTCACCTAGTACGCGTGACCGTCTTTCACCACCCCCCGCTCTCTGATTGGCTCCCAGAATCAGGAGAGCTCGCTTAGCCTCGTTGCCAGGCTGTGTTTTAGATCAGAACGATCGTGCAAAGCAGCCTGGGATTTCCCAGGTTAACTCCAACCAAGTACGACTAACTACATCCAGGAGTGACTTAAGGACACCAGTTATGACACAGGTTTATGATTAATAACCACAAATTTCATATTTGTCACAAAAACCTTTATACATGTAATAAAAACCAAATAAACAGAATGAAATACAATAAACCAACACTCACACACTACATTCATACTAACTAGGCAATGCGGATTAAGTGTCTTGCCCAAGGACACACCGCTGGTCAGAGCTGGAATCGAACCACCAACTTTTTGGTTACTGGGTCAGTACTCTACCACTACTGAAGACTAAAAAACGAGCGCTCTGTGCAAACATGACTGTCGGTGTGATGGATTAATACTTGTAATAAAAGCGATTAACAATTCAAAACAAAATGTTTTATTGTTTCAGTGTTCAACAGTCCTCAAAATGGCCAAAGCACATGCTGTGTCCTGTCCAAACAGTTGTATTAAAGTTAGTTGTATCTGTGGTGTAGTTATGGATCTGGCAGGTCTCCTCTGCTAAATCAAACCCTCTAAACTCTTGTATTAAAGACAGCAGAGCGGATCTGGCAGGTCTCCTGGGCTAATCGGCTCTAAAGTCGTATTAAAGATAGTAGTGTTAGCAGTAGTTACCGATCTGGCAGGTCTTTCCGCTCCACTGCTCCCTGCACAGACACTCGAAGCCGTTCAGGAGGTCGATGCAGGTGCCTCCGTTCCCACAGGGGGCAGACTCACACTCGTCTGTGTCTGAAACACGAAAACAACATTTAAACAGACTCTGTGACCATTATTATTTCTTTGTTGATCTTTGCTTTAATGTTTCTCAACAAAATGTTTATATTTTTCAGGAGGAGGTTTCGCCTCCTGCTCGTCTCCATTCTTGATTTGCCTTGAATGTTTATTCAGTTACAAGTGTTTTTATTGCAATTCTTGGCCTGGTGCCACCTACTGTAATACCAATACATACTGTATTAAATAATATTATACCATTCTTTATTGCTTATGTGGATCCATATTAGCTGGGGTCCATAAAATGCAAAAATGACAGTAAAAATGTTATGTATACAGTGTGTAACTACAGACAAAGCCATACCATTTCCAAGGAAACATCACATAGTGCCCCTTTACTAAAATTAAATTAAGAGTGGGTTTGAAGTCTGACCTTTGGCACAGGTGGGTCCGGACCAGCCCGGGGCACAGTGGCACTCAAACCCACTGGGCACCTCATGGCATGTGCCTCCGTTAGCGCAGGGGTCCGACACACAGGCGTGCTCCGCTGTGGAAAGGCCAGTGGAATGATCCAAGTGAGCAGAAAACCATAGAAAGCCTTTTTATTAAGTCTACACAATATATGTGTCTGAACACGTGAAAAAACATACAACTCTGTATTTGTGAAACTTAGAAAATGATGTATTTAGTTTGTTTGTTTCAAAATGTGTCATTTTTGTTTTTTTGCAGAATGTGCTAGTTGAGGTCATGAAGAAGTGTCTCCATGTTTCAGAAAACAGCATTTGTTACATTAAAAGCGTACATTTTGTATTTTAAATTGGCTTGTTTTGCGGAAAAAAAAGGGGGCGTGTATAAATCACCACAATTACCCACCAATCGAGCTCCCACCAAACATGACGATCTGTTGTGTTTGCGCCGGTTTGCCAATCAGCTGTGAGCGAGCCTCGTGAATATGTACGCGGCATTTCAAGAGAATAAGGATAGTGAAACTGGAGAAAATCCTTAACTTGCTACGTTAATGCTACATAAGAAGGAACTCTCGCCTCGGGACATGGGATATGTTCGGGATTATGTCCATTTCTCCGGAGCTCCGGATAATTTAGCTGCCGAAAGTCAGTGGCTATACGCGTGGATACGCGAACTATCGGACAACACGGCAAACTGTTACAACGAAGCTGACCGCGATCTTATGGTGCAAGTCAGATTATCAGATTATTTCTGCATTAAAGAGACAGATTAGCTGACAACACAGCCCCTGTGTCAGCGTGTGTGTACAGGACTAACCCGGGACTAAACCAGGACTAAACCAGGACTAAAGCAGGACTAAACCAGGACTAAACCAGGACTAAACGGGGACTAAACCAGGACTAAACCGGGACTAAACCAGGAATAAACCAGGACTAAACCGGGAATAAACCAGGACTAAACCAGGACTAAACCGGGAATAAACCAGGACTAAACCGGGACTAAACCAGGTCTAAACCAGGACTAAACTGGGACTAAACCAGGACTAAACCGGGACTAAACCAGGACTAAACTGGGACTAAACCAGGACTAAACTGGGACTAAACCAGGTCTAAACCAGGACTAAACGGGGACTAAACCAGGACTAAACCAGGACTAAACCGGGACTAAACCGGGAATAAACCAGGACTAAACCGGGACTAAACCAGGACTAAACCGGGACTAAACCAGGTCTAAACTAGGACTAAACTGGGACTAAACCAGGACTAAACCGGGACTAAGCCAGGATTAAACCGGGACTAAACCAGGTCTAAACCAGGTCTAAACCAGGACTAAGCCAGGACTAAGCCAGGACTAAGCCAGGACTAAACCAGGACTAAACTTGGTCTCAACCAGGTCTAAACTTCGTCTGAACCAGGACTAAACCAGGACTAAATCAGGAATAAATAAGAACTAAACCAGGACTAAAACAGGACTAAGGTGTGTGTGTGTGTGTGTGTGTGTGATTATATCCTGTGTATAATTGAATTATTCAATGATTATATGGACTTTTTGTTATAAAAGCATTTCCATTTTAACAAAGTACATTCTAATTCTGACCTGCCCTGAAACACCACAGTGATGTCACTGATGGGGGAGGGCTTAGCTTAATGTCATGCAAATGAGTTCCTTTCTGTTCAACAAGCAGATCTTTAACGTGGAATTTCTCAGATTGTTGTCTTCACAATGTGCTGCTTTCAAATGGCCACAAATTCTTCAAACGTTCTCAGATTTCCATGTGTAAGGCATCGTTGGAAAGCTCAGAATCTACACTTTCAGAATCTGTGAATAACTCAAAACGCCTCTGGGATGACTTGTGACTGATATATTGCCACATATTGCGTTTGGTCACATAAACTGCAGGTATAGAGGGGTGTGTTTGATTTGTTGTCTCACCGATCTCACAGTTCTTCCCAGAGTACCCGTCCGGACAGGCGCAGTGGTATTCATCAGGCTCTGTGTTCATACAGGTGCCACCGTTTTTACAGGGACGGTTTGTCCCACAGTAGTTCAAATCTGAAACATAAAAAAATGCATTATTATTATTATTATTATTATTATTATTATTATTATTATTATTATTATTATTATTAATAATATTATTATTATTATACATGTGATAGAGTGTGAGGTGTGGACTGACCCTTGTCACAGAGCAGACCTCCCCAGTTCTTGTCACAGTCACATTTCCAGGGCTCAGAGCAGGAGCCGTGCACACAGCCGGGGTACGGGATACACTGATCACACAGAGGGCCCTGCCAGCCATAGTTACACCTGACACAAGAGAGAGGGGGGAGAGGGGTTTATGTTTGGCATCTTCCATGTTTCTTAAGCTGAGTCATATGTTCTCATTGAGTTCTACACATTTATCAGTCTGGAATGGCCCTCGCTGACATGATGTTCAAAGCCAATCCAACCTTTATGGATGTACTCAAACTCTATCACAGAGCAGCACCCAAACAAACCAAAATAACCCTGGCCACACAGACAGATACAGAACTTGAGCTGTTTTACTGTTTTTTTGTCTTCTTATGTACTTTATCTTCTTGGGTTTCGGTGACAGACGACACATCACCTCCAACACTGGGGACAGTGAAATCATCCAGTGGGAAGCACTTTCTTCATTTGAGAAGGAAAAAGAGTCTGTATTTTCTCTCAACTGGATTTAACTCAAGTTTGATTTCTGCTTGTTCTGCTGATGTTGTTGTGCTTTGACCAATCACACTGGAGTATTCATTTGGACATCCTGATGTCAGTGAGAGACTGAAAATGTGAAGAACTCAACTCAGAGTGACACAGATCAGTCTGACATGAGGGGGTCTGCACACAGGGGTAACACACAGGGTCTGCACACAGGGGTAACACACAGGGTCTGCACACAGGGGTAACACACAGGGGTAACACACAGGGGCTACACACAGGGTCTACACACAGGGGTAACACACAGGGGTAACACACAGGGTCTACACACAGGGGTAACACACAGGGGTAACACACAGGGTCTACACACAGGGGTAACACACAGGGGTAACACACAGGGTCTACACACAGGGGTAACACACAGGGGTAACACACAGGGTCTACACACAGGGGTAACACACAGGGGTAACACACAGGGGTAACACACAGGGGTAACACACAGGGTCTACACACAGGGTCTACACACAGGGGTAACACACAGGGGTAACACACAGGGTCTGCACACAGGGGTAACACACAGGGTCTGCACACAGGGGTAACACACAGGGTCTACACACAGGGGTAACACACAGGGTCTGCACACAGGGGTAACACACAGGGTCTACACACAGGGGTAACACACAGGGGTAACACACAGGGGTCTACACACAGGGGTAACACACAGGGGTGACACACAGGGGTAACACACAGGGGTAACACACAGGGGTAACACACAGGGGTGACACACAGGGGTGACACACAGGGGTAACACACAGGGGTGACACACAGGGGTAACACACAGGGGTAACACACAGGGGTAACACACAGGGGTGACACACAGGGGTGACACACAGGGGTGACACACAGGGGTAACACACAGGGGTAACACACAGGGGTAACACACAGGGGTAACACACAGGGGTGACACACAGGGGCAGAGAGGGCCTGTGGGCTGTGAGGGCCGTTCGTCTGTTAGTTTATGGAGTCTGTGTTTGTTCAAGGCCATGACCTCTGCACCTGTCCTGTCTCTTCCACCATCGCCCCTGACGCTATTTTAGGAACATGTACCCCCCCCCCCAGCACAACCGCCCATACACACACACACTCACCCATACACACACACACTCACCCATACACACACACACTCACCCATACACACACACACTCACCCATACACACACACACTCACCCATACACACCCTCATTCAGACGCACTCACACCAGGAGGGACTTGAATGTAATCGTCAAATTAAATGATACAACATTGTGACAGGTCAATATTTTGGCCCTCCACTCCTCACAGATGTCCACACATGTCCACACATGTCCACACATGTCCACAGATGTCTGAAAATACTTGCAAATTAAGAAAAAAAACTGCTTTAAGGTTTGTTCATGATTATGACGTAATAACTGAATGAGCCGGTTCATAACTTCATGTGAGGAGACTTTTCCTTGTTCTGCCTGTTGACTCTGGTTCACAAAATAAAGAAATAAACCTTATAACGTTAGCATTTTGATTTGCAGTCCGATCATTTCCTGTCCAGTACAGTAGCTTTTGAGCGCTGTCTAAATTCTAGAAGAGTAAATCATTTGGACATGTGCCGTCCCTCTCGGGGTGTGGTCCAACACCAGCAGCTTTAGCATTAGCCACATGCACAGACAGAGGAGGGGTTAGCGGCGTTAGCCATAATGGGGGCTATTTCGGTCCAGACATTGTCCCCAGTCCTGGCCCCTGGTCCTGGTCTGAGTCCGGTCCCTGATGGCGGAGTCTTTGGGCCTCTCGACAGTGGAGCTGCAGCAGTTTGTGGCTAAGCTAATGTGAGCTGTGGTCACTCAGACATTTCCCCTCAGACAAACTGTCCACACTCTGACCGCTAACACAACACGCTAACGCAATATGCTAACACACACACATGCACAGGGCGCGCTACGGCGGACACGCTAATGCCAAAGCTAACACAACAATTACGCCATAACTATGAGTGAAAACTACTGGAGACAAGCAGAGTCCAAGAGCGCTCGTGACTGAGGAGCTGTTTTTATCACCGCGTCACCAATTTAAAAATATATAAAATACACCATTTAAAAGCACTTTAGCGCCGATATTAACCATATCTGAATCATTAGAATTGGTATTGATACTGTGATACTGGCCCCAGTATCAGTGGGTATTGGATCAATATCACAGCTCTGCTGGATAACGCCAGTTTATGATCTGGACGAGCTGCCAGTTTATTTTTTTCTGTAGCACCCTCGCCTCACAGCAGAAAGGTTCCTGGTTTGACTTCTGGGTCTTTCTGTGTAAAGTTTGCATGTTCTCCCTGTGTCTGGTAGGAGTCTGGGTGGAGTTTGCATGTTCTCCCTGTGTCTGGTAGGAGTCTGGGTGGAGTTTGCATGTTCTCCCTGTGTCTGGTAGGAGTCTGGGTGGAGTTTGGACGTTCTCCCTGTGTCTGGTAGGAGTCTGGGTGGAGTTTGGATGTTCTCCCTGTGTCTGGTAGGAGTCTGGGTGGAGTTTACATGTTCTCTCGGTGTCTGGTAGGAGTCTGGGTGGAGTTTGGATGTTCTCCCTGTGTCTGGTAGGAGTCTGGGTGGAGTTTACATGTTCTCTCGGTGTCTGGTAGGAGTCTGGGTGGAGTTTGGATGTTCTCCCTGTGTCTGGTAGGAGTCTGGGTGGAGTTTGGATGTTCTCCCTGTGTCTGGCAGGAGTCTGGGTGGAGTTTGGACGTTCTCCCTGTGTCTGGTAGGAGTCTGGGTGGAGTTTGGACGTTCTCCCTGTGTCTGGTAGGAGTCTGGGTGGAGTTTGGATGTTCTCCCTGTGTCTGGTAGGAGTCTGGGTGGAGTTTGGATGTTCTCCCTGTGTCTGGTAGGAGTCTGGGTGGAGTTTGGATGTTCTCGCTGTGTCTGGTAGGAGTCTGGGTGGAGTTTGGATGTTCTCCCTGTGTCTGGTAGGAGTCTGGGTGGAGTTTGGATGTTCTCCCTGTGTCTGGTAGGAGTCTGGGTGGAGTTTGGATGTTCTCCCTGTGTCTGGGTGGAGTCTGGGTGGAGTTTGGATGTTCTCCCTGTGTCTGGTAGGAGTCTGAGTGGAGTTTGGATGTTCTCCCTGTGTCTGGTAGGAGTCTGGGTGGAGTTTGCATGTCCTCCCTGTGTCTGGTAGGAGTCTGGGTGGAGTTTGGATGTTCTCCCTGTGTCTGGGTGGAGTCTGGGTGGAGTTTGGATGTTCTCCCTGTGTCTGATAGGAGTCTGGGTGGAGTTTGGATGTTCTCCCTGTGTCTGGTAGGAGTCTGGGTGGAGTTTGGATGTTCTCCCTGTGTCTGGTAGGAGTCTGGGTGGAGTTTGGATGTTCTCCCTGTGTCTGGGTGGAGTCTGGGTGGAGTTTGGATGTTCTCCCTGTGTCTGGGTGGAGTCTGGGTGGAGTTTGGATGTTCTCCCTGTGTCTGGGTGGAGTCTTAGTGGAGTTTGGATGTTCTCCCTGTGTCTGGGTGGAGTCTGGGTGGAGTTTGCATGTCCTCCCTGTGTCTGGTAGGAGTCTGGGTGGAGTTTGGATGTTCTCCCTGTGTCTGGTAGGAGTCTGGGTGGAGTTTGCATGTCCTCCCTGTGTCTGGTAGGAGTCTGGGTGGAGTTTGGATGTTCTCCCTGTGTCTGGGTGGAGTCTGGGTGGAGTTTGGATGTTCTCCCTGTGTCTGGTAGGAGTCTGGGTGGAGTTTGGATGTTCTCCCTGTGTCTGGTAGGAGTCTGGGTGGAGTTTGGATGTTCTCCCTGTGTCTGGTAGGAGTCTGGGTGGAGTTTGGATGTTCTCCCTGTGTCTGGTAGGAGTCTGGTAGGAGTCTGGTAGGAGTCTGGGTGGAGTTTGGATGTTCTTCCTGTGTCTGGTAGGAGTCTGGGTGGAGTTTGGATGTTCTCCCTGTGTCAGGTAGGAGTCTGGGTGGAGTTTGGATGTTCTGCCTGTGTCTGATAGGAGTCTGGGTGGAGTTTGGATGTTCTCCCTGTGTCTGGTAGGAGTCTGGGTGGAGTTTGGATATTCTCCCTGTGTCTGGTAGGAGTCTGGGTGGAGTTTGCATGTTCTCCCTGTGTCTGGGTGGAGTCTGGGTGGAGTTTGCATGTTCTCCCTGTGTCTGGGTGGAGTCTGGGTGGAGTTTGGATGTTCTCCCTGTGTCTGGGTGGAATCTGGGTGGAGTTTGCTCACAGTGCAACAGTTTTATCGGTGAAGATCTCATCAAACACAAGTGTAACATGGAAAAAGCCCGAGGAGCAGAGAGGAGGATGTGTCCGGACATGAGACCGAGAGGAGGATTTTGGATGCTTTTAATGTTATGGATTTTAACATCTTTATTTCAGTTTCTGTTTATATCTAAAGAGACAAGAGCCTCCCTACTCCATAGTCATGTTATTATCCTCATACTTGTACTCAAAGGTGTAGCAGCAAACTCTCGGCCCTGGGTACAAACCATCCTGAGGGGCCGCACTACATGTTATCTAATGAAAAATGCCCATTACAGACTCTGTGAGGGGCCCCTCCCTGAAGAGGGCCCGGGGTAAACAGTACCCTTTACCTCCCCAGTCCGGCGCCTCTGCTTGTACTTTTATTTACTTGGAAATCAACAGTGAATCAAGCTAATAAAGCTGTAAAGTACAACCACAGTGCTGAGGTATTCAAAAGGAAAAAAATATGACTTTGAAAAGTGTTTATAAAATATTCTCTATAATTAAAGTGAATGGATGTTTGAACAAGTCAAAACTACTCCGATGTTTTTAACTCATAGAAAAACCTCAAAACCATTATCAGAACTAAATCTAGAATGTTCTGCTCTTTTACACAGTAGCATGTGGCTTTTCCTTCTATTCTCCCCTGATGTGTTTTTGTTTTGATTTCACATTTTGCATTAGACCTCCACGATAAGCCCCGGAGTAAGCGACTCTGTCACCGGAGGAGGTGGGATGTTTTGGGACCACCCTGATTCAGAGCAACGGGCACAGAGATAAGAGAGGAACCAGGAGTCCTATGGTGGTATTCTCACCCAGGCCCACCTACGCCCGCCTCCACCCCTCCTCCACCCCTCCTCCCTGGGCATGGGAGCAGCCAAAACAAGCCCCTAACGGAACAGGGCATGGGGGCTATAGGCCTGGGACCTCCACTGGTTACAGAGGTAAAATGACTTAAATTGTTATCCTATATTAAAAACGATAAAATTAAAAAAAACAAAACAAAGGAACATGACTTAAAGATCCCATGACATGGTACTTCTTGATGCTTTTATATGGCTCCTTAATGGTTCCCTAATACTGTAAATGAATCCTTCTTCAAAATCAACACTCAGTGCATGAGAAACAGAGATAAGATGAGAAAGAGTAATTTTTCTCTCTGAACAGGCTATTATGGGCGTTGTTGCTTGAATGCAAATGAGGAGAAAAGAGATGGCCTATAGTAGAGGGTGGGGGCGTGGCCAAACTCTCCGCTCTCAGCTGTGCGCTCTCTGATCCATTTCCGCGTTTTTGCACGGGGGGAGAGATTTGAAGCGTTCCATTGAAAAATAAACACATTTCCACAGAAAATAAAATTAAACCACTGCTGTTCAAAGGTCCAGAGGCTCAGATAAAGGACTTCCGAGCCTAGAAACACTCGGACGTGCCTCCAGGCAAATAAAAAAACGCATTTCGCATTGCCTAGCGCATTCGCGGTCCAAACTCTCTGGGCGTGATTTACAGAGACGCTGAGTACAGACAGACGGGGGTGGAACTGCATTTGCATTTCTTTTTTCTATCTGACGTCAATAAGGTGCCTTGTTCAAACTCGCCCGTTTGAGCTCCGATTTTTTGTAACGCAGAAAAGGATTGCAAATGCTCAGTTTAGACATTTCGCAACTTTTAACCATGGGGGGGGGGCCTAAACAGGGTAGGGGAGCTCACATTAACGTTCAAAAACCTCAGAAAGTGAAAGTTTCATGCCATGGGACCTTTAAGAACTACCACTTCATGACATCACAAGCAGTTTGAGATGTAGACAGACTAATAATGTCACTGAAACAAAAGGAGGTAAAAACATTTTAAAATTTTCACCGGCCTGTCTCTATGGTGATGTTATTTATTTGTGTGAAAGGTTCCGCAGTATAGCATTAAACTCATGTATGTGAACTGTTGCAGTGTGGGGAGTGTTCGTATGAGACGGAAACATGTTGAAAATAACACACAGGAAGAAGAACAATGGAGTCGCCACAGACACAGAGACAACTGAGGACTAAACCAAATCTAAACCACGACTAAACCAACTCTAAACCAGGACTAAACCAAATCTAAACCAGGACTAAACCAAATCTAAACCAGGACTAAACCAAATCTAAACAACGACTAAACCAAATCTAAACCACGACTAAACCAAATCTAAACCAGGACTAAACCAAATCTAAACCAGGACTAAACCAAATCTAATCCACGACTAAACCAAATCTAAACCAGGACTAAACCAAATCTAAACCACGACTAAACCAAATCTAATCCACGACTAAACCAAATCTAAACCAGGACTAAACCAAATCTAAACCACGACTAAACCAAATCTAAACCAGGACTAAACCAAATCTAAACAACGACTAAACCAAATCTAAACCAGGACTAAACCAAATCTAAACCAAGACTAAACCAAATCTAAACCAGGACTAAACCAAATCTAAACCAAGACTAAACCAAATCTAAACCAGGACTAAACCAAATCTAAACCAGGACTAATCCAAATCTAAACCAGGACTAAACCGGGACTGCTTTCAGTCATGTCTTTAGAAGTCCTGCTTTAGTCCTGGTTTAGACCTGGTTTAGTCCATGTTTAGCTATGGTTTAATCCTGGTTTACCCTAAATTCAGTCCCGGTTTTGTCCTGGTTTAGATTTGGTTTAGGCCTGGTTTAGTCCTGGTTTAGTCCTGGTTCAGTTCTGGTTCAGTCTTTGTTCAGTCCTGGTTTAAATTTGGCTTATATCTGGTTTAGTCTTGGTTTAGTCCTGGTTCAGTTCTGGTTTAGTCTTGGTTTAGTCTTGGTTTAGATTTGGTTCAGTCCTGGGTTAGTCCAGGTCCAGTCCTGATTTAGTCTTGGTTTTAGTCCTGGTTTAGTCCTGGTTCAGTCCTGGTTTAGTCCTGTTTTAGTCTTGTTTTAGTCCTGGTTTAGACCTGGTTCGGTCCTTTAGACTCACTTGCACTCTCCTGGTACTTTGCAGGTCCCGTGGTGCAGAGAGCAGCCTGGTTTACAGATGGCTGAAGAAAAGAACAACAAAAACAACAAGATCATGATGTACTCCAAATTAAATCCTTTGGTAAAACTTTGAGCAATCTGGGTCCAGTTAACAGGAACAGAGGTACAGGAGGGAGAGAGAACGGCACTAGAGGACTACCAAACATGAGATGGAACAGAGGAGGAGGTCAGAGGAGGAGGTCAGAGGAGCAGAGGAGAAGGGCAGAGGAGCAGAGGAGGAGGTCAGAGGAGCAGAGGAGAAGGTCAGAGGAGCAAAGGAGAAGGTCAGAGGAGCAGAGGAGAAGGTCAGAGGAGCAAAGGAGAAGGTCAGAAGAGCAGAGGAGGAGGTCAGAGGAGCAGAGGAGAAGGTCAGAGGAGCAAAGGAGAAGGTCATAGGAGCAAAGGAGGAGGTCAGAGGAGCAGAGGAGGAGGTCAGAGGAGCAGAGGAGAAAGTCAGAGGAGCAGAGGAGAAGGTCAGAGGAGCAGAGGAGAAGGTCAGAAGAGCAGAGGAGGAGGTCAGAGGAGCAAAGGAGAAGGTCAGAGGAGCAGAGGAGGTCAGAGGAGGAAAGGAAGCAGAGGAGAAGGTCAGAGGAGCAGAGGAGAAGGTCAGAGGAGCAGAGGAGGAGGTCAGAGGAGCAAAGGAAGCAGAGGAGAAGGTCAGAGGAGCAGAGGAGAAGGTCAGAGGAGCAGAGGAGGAGGTCAGAGGAGCAGAGGAGAAGGTCAGAGGAGCAAAGGAGAAGGTCATAGGAGCAAAGGAGGAGGTCAGAGGAGCAGAGGAGAAGGTCAGAGGAGCAAAGGAGAAGGTCAGAGGAGCAGAGGAGAAGGTCAGAAGAGCAGAGGAGGAGGTCAGAGGAGCAAAGGAGAAGGTCAGAGGAGCAGAGGAGGTCAGAGGAGCAAAGGAAGCAGAGGAGAAGGTCAGAGGAGCAGAGGAGAAGGTCAGAGGAGCAGAGGAGGAGGTCAGAGGAGCAAAGGAAGCAGAGGAGAAGGTCAGAGGAGCAGAGGAGAAGGTCAGAGGAGCAGAGGAGGAGGTCAGAGGAGCAGAGGAGAAGGTCAGAGGAGCAAAGGAGAAGGTCAGAGGAGCAGAGGAGGAGGTCAGAGGAGGAAAGGAGAGGGTCAGAGGGGCAGAGGAGGAGGGCAGAGGAGCAAAGGAAGCAGAGGAGAAGGTCAGAGGAGCAGAGGAGAAGGTCAGAAGAGCAGAGGAGGAGGTCAGAGGAGCAAAGGAGAAGGTCAGAGGAGCAGAGGAGGAGGTCAGAGGAGCAAAGGAAGCAGAGGAGAAGGTCAGAGGAGCAGAGGAGAAGGTCAGAGGAGGAGGTCAGAGGAGCAGAGGAGAAGGTCAGAGGAGCAGAGGAGAGGGTCAGAGGAGCAGAGGAGGAGGTCAGAGGAGCAAAGGAGGAGGTCGGAGGAGCAAAGGAAGCAGAGGAGAAGGTCAGAGGAGCAGAGGAGAAGGTCAGAGGAGCAGAGGAGGAGGACAGAGGAGCAGAGGAGGAGGAGGTCAGAGGAGCAAAGGAAGCAGAGGAGAAGGTCAGAGGAGCAGAGGAGAAGATCAGAGGAGCAGAGGAGAAGGTCAGAGGAGCAGAGGAGAGGGTCAGAGGAGCAGAGGAGAAGGTCAGAGGAGCAGAGGAGAAGGTCAGAGGAGCAGAGGAGGAGGAGGTCAGAGGAGCAAAGGAGAAGGTCAGAGGAGCAGAGGAGGAGGTCAGAGGAGCAAAGGAAGCAGAGGAGAAGGTCAGAGGAGCAAAGGAGAAGGTCAGAGGAGCAGAGGAGGTATTTTTCTCACCCGTCTTGCAGGAGTCACCACTCCATCCCTCTCTACACTCAGGTTTTCCGTTGTGGTCACAGATGTAGTGTCCGAAGTAGTCATCTCGGGGCCTGCAGACGATGTTGCACTTGGGTCCGTAGTAGTGGAGGTCACAGCGCACTCTCAAGCTGTAGTCCAGAGAGAAGCCCAGAGAACGGTGCTCTACGGGCGGGCTCACCTCTCCAGGGTTCAGCATGGCTCTGTGGATGCTCCGACCGATCAGGAGCTCCTCACCTGAACACAGAGACATGGACAGACAGAGAAGCTCAGAGGAAATGGCTGTGGTTTACTCGTGGGGCTCTGAAGGGTCCCGACTCCTCAAAGCCCCTTCGTATTCTGGGAAAAGAGTGAAAAAAGTGTGATGTGAAGCTGCACCCTTCGTCCCTCTGACCACCACCAGCACAGGCAAGGTGGTCATGTGTTTTGCCAAAGGACACAACAACAGTCCAGTCCAGTATCTTTTTGACCTTGGGGCCAAACTTTTGTAGTAAAAAGTAACGCGAGGCCCAATCTGGTATTAAATGTCTGATATTCTTCTGATTGTGGATGCTGGGACTCTCTCACAGGCTCATACACCTCAGGACCATTATTCTATCCACTTATCGTACAATATATGAAAAATACAAGTCATTTTTGGGGCTCAGTATTTATTTTGTGTACTTTTTCTTTGTAGTGGGCTTTAGTTTGCCGTATGATAGGATTTGAGCTGAAGAAGGTTGAATTATGAACTCTATATTGTACATTTAGAATACTTTTTTGTGAATAATTTTTCTTAAAGGTTTGGTTTAAAGTAGGGATGGGCATAATTAATCGATTAACCGATAATTGATCATTAAGAATTTCACCGAGCAAGTTCATTTTCGTCGACAAACCGATTAAAAAAAACAAAGCAAAAAAAACCAAAAAAAAACAGTCGCCTCAGTTGGCGCGCCTCAGTTGATATATGTGAGCTTCCGTAGGTCAATCGCCAAAACATGAAGAGGTCGCGGCGAAGTGTTGTGTGGGACCACTTTCATTTAGAAAATGACCAAGCGCACTGCAAGCACTGCAATGCAGCATACAAATATACCTCATCGACAACACAAATGATTTATCATTTGAACACCGCGCATCCAAGTCTGGTAAAAGAAGGTGGCGGCGGTTCATCATCTCTATCACAGGCTAGCCTGGACTCTGCGTTAGCGCAGACCAGGAGGAGCTGCAGAGAACGTCACCGAACTGATAGCGAAGATGATCGAAACAGACATGCTCCCCATCAGTGCCGTGGAGGGCAAAGGTTTTCACGACTTAATAAAATATTGCTGCAGATACGGCTGGGTTGTGTGGAGGAGGTAGAACAGAGACAGCGGGCTAGCAGCGGTTAGCTCGGATCCCAAAGCGGCTAACTCCGAGCGCGCTAGCAGAGGCTGCAGGATGCGTGTCGCCTCGCTTTAATCCACCTCTACGCATGTTGATTTGCAGATTTACTTTCCCGTGGAGAAGCGCCTGTTCCCACAGCCTCGGCAGACATAGTATAAGAGGACACACACGAGTGAATGGTTGTTGTCTTTTTAATACAAAATATGTTAACGATGAACCGATTATTACTCATTAATTCTCCCGACGATCAATGAAGAAAACTTCACCGAATGCCCATCCCTACTTTAAAGGTCCTGTATTACACAGATGTGACCATGGTAGAATGTTCACTCATTAAAAACACACCTGGAGTTGTGTTTTTGTTTCATTCACACATGTTTAAGCAAACTTTTATTATTAGTCTGTCTACACCTCCAAAGCTCAAAATGTTCTGTTCCACCTTGTGATGTCATGAAGTAGTAGTTTTCAATTGAATAGCTCCTTTTCCTTTCGGTTCAGCAGAGATTGGCATGATCCAAATGACTCTAGTGAAGGTGTTTATAAACACAGTGGAGCACTTTCTGTACGTGCACCACATGACATCACAAGGTGGAACAGTGTTTTGTGTTGAATGAAACAAAACACAACTCCAGGTGTGTTTGTGATGAGGAAACATTATGACATAGATCAGAAAATAGTAAATAAAATAGTTTTGTTTATATATAATACAAACACTTCAAAATAAAGTATTGTGACAGGCTATTTCCTGAAAAAGAAGAGAAGAAAAATCTGACATTCCTTCACTTATAGGAAAGATCGGAAATACATACAGTATTTTCCAGAATCATTCAAATTGAACAATCAGATTAGATCGTCTTTAAATAGTGACACGTGCGTCTATAACGGGCTCAGACGCTTCAGACAAAACAACTCAAGAGTGAATCACATTCCACAGCACTTCCTGAGTCCGGCTTAGGTTCAGACCTGGAATTTTATCAAGAATTAATAAATAGTACATGAATTTTAAAAGTAAAAACCTGCCAAAACCCGAACAGAAAACCCAAAAATAATGAAAAATGGACTGGATGTTGAGGAGAACAGTAGCATTAAAGGAAAAGTAACGTTTTTTTACAATCTGAGCCTTATTTCGGTAATAAAACAAGTTGTTTTACTCACCCATAGCACTTTGGTGTCATATGGAGCACTTCCAGAGATGTTTTAGATTAGCATTAGCCTAGCGCAACTTCTAGCCATAGCTCGGGGCATATAATATATTCCCCAAGCATGTAATATGCCCCGTGCGGGCTCCAAATAACACAAACTTTAGCACTTTTCAAATCATAGAAGCTCGATGTCTTAGTCTACGATTTCGTGTGGTCAAAAGTGGCCTGTAATCCGAGATTTAGCCATAGTTTGGAGTAGATGAGGAGGCCAGTGCGCATGTGCGGACTGTGCTCTCAGCTCCCGGGACCCAAACATGAAACGCAAAGCTGTAAACTATGGATAAATCTCGGATTACAGGCCACTTTTGCTTCAAACAAAATCGTAGATTAAGACATCGGGCTTCTATGATTTGAAAAGTGCTAAAGTTTGTGTTATTTGGAGCCCGCACGGGGCATATTACATGCTTGCGGAATATATTATATGCCCCGAGCTATGGCTAGAAGTCGCGCTAGGCTAACCGCAAATCTAAAACATCTCTGGAAGTGCTCCATATGACACCAAAGTGCTATGGGTGAGTAAAACAACTTGTTTTATTACCGAAATAAGGCTCAAATTGTAAAAAAAAACATTACTTTTCCTTTAAAAGTCTCCTGTGTGACTGTTGGTGCGTTTGCGAGGAAGTGAAGCTCAACACCACGAGGGCCAAAAGGAAACAATCCCAGACCAACAGGAAGACGGACATCGGAAATGACCTTTAACCCCGAACACAACCCACAATGCACTGCAGCAGAGACCAGGGGCCAGGAGAGAGCAGACACAAGGAAACAGTCTGCAGCTCCAGTCTGGGATTTCTTATCAAAATCCGGTTCTTAAAATACACAAGAGCAGAAGTCGGGGAGAAATTAGGGCAAAAAGGTTGTTGAATATTAAAGGAAAAGTAACATTTTTTTTACAATCTGAGCCTTATTTCAGTAATAAAACAAGTTGTTTTACTCACCCATAGCACTTTGGTGTCAAATGGAGCACTTCCAGAGATGTTTTAGATTAGCGGTTAGCCTAGCGCGACTTCTAGCCATAGCTCGGGGCATATAATATATTCCCCAAGCATGTAATATGCCCCGTGCGGGCTCCAAATAACACAAACTTTAGCACTTTTCAAATCATAGAAGCCCGATATCTTAGTCTATGATTTCGTTTGAATCAAAAGTGGCCTGTAATCCGAGATTTATCCATAGTTTACAGCTTTGCGTTCCATGTTTGGGTCCCGGGAGCTGAGAGCACAGTCCGCACATGCGCACTGGCCTCCTCATCTACTCGAAACTATGGATAAATCTCGGATTACAGGCCACTTTTGACCACACAAAATCGTAGACTAAGACATCGAGCTTCTATGATTTGAAAAGTGCTAAAGTTTGTGTTATTTGATGGACACAAAATAAAGATCGCAAATCTAAAACATCTCTGGAAGTGCTCCATATGACACCAAAGTGCTATGGGTGAGTAAAACAACTTGTTTTATTATCGAAATAAGGCTCAAATTGTAAAAAACGTGACTTTTCCTTTAATATAATAAAGCCAAACTCTTTCCCCCGTGTCCCTCTGTGGTTCAGTCTCTGTTTGGATTTGTCCGGACGTATTCCTCTGCATGAAATCACCTGTGACTTCTTTGAAATCATGATTTATCTGATGGTTTATGATGTGATTTATGTGTCGGTGCTGCGGGCGAGTGTTTTTGGCACAGGGGGAGGGTGGGTGTGGCCGCTCAGACACGCCCCCCGCTGGTAACACATCAGAGCGACCAGCGTCCAAACAAGACAAATGTCATCAGTTATTCTGACAAAACAGGTGGAGGAAGTGTAGTCTCGCTCTAGCTGTATGTGAAAGGAAAGGGGGAGTGACTTCAAATAAATAAACTCTTGGATTTATATTTAAATTCCTATTAAAAGTGTTTATTTTATTACCATTTTCTATTTAGTATCAAGCATTTTCTCTTTTAAATATTATATTTTCTGATCTATCTTATATGTTTTATTTCATTCACACAAACCCTGAATATTTAGGCTGAGTTCTTCTCTTAAACACAAAACACTGTTCCACCTTGTGATGTCATGTGGTACAGTAATAGTGCTCCGCTGTGTTTTCAAACTCCACACACCTTCACGAGAATCATTTGGATCATTTCAGGCCTTGCCGATTTCTGCTGAACAAAAGGTAAAAAAAAGAGCTGTTAACTTGAAAACTATCACTTCATGACATCACAAGGTGGAACAGAGCATTTTGAGCTTTAGGGATGTACACTGTAACAACATTATAATTCTGCTTAAAGCTCACAGGAGTCAATTTAACGTAATATATCAAGTGTAATAATTATTTCACCAAAAAATAAAGCCATTTTTAAAGGAAAAGTAACGTTTTTTACAATCTGAGCCTTATTTCGGTAATAAAACAAGTTGTTTTACTCACCCATAGCACTTTGGTGTCATATGGAGCACTTCCAGAGATGTTTTAGATTTGCGATCTTTATTTTGTGTCCATCAAATAACACAAACTTTAGCACTTTTCAAATCATAGAAGCTCGATGTCTTAGTCTACGATTTCGTGTGGTCAAAAGTGGCCTGTAATCCGAGATTTATCCATAGTTTCGAGTAGATGAGGACGCCAGTGCGCATGTGCGGACTGTGCTCTCAGCTCCCGGGACCCAAACATGAAACGCAAAGCTGTAAACTATGGATAAATCTCGGATTACAGGCCACTTTTGCTTCAAACGAAATCGTAGATTAAGACATCGGGCTTCTATGATTTGAAAAGTGCTAAAGTTTGTGTTATTTGGAGCCCGCACGGGGCATATTACATGCTTGGGGAATATATTATATGCCCCGAGCTATGGCTAGAAGTCGCGCTAGGCTAACGCTAATCTAAAACATCTCTGGAAGTGCTCCATATGACACCAAAGTGCTATGGGTGAGTAAAACAACTTGTTTTATTACCGAAATAAGGCTCAGATTGTTAAAAAAAAAACGTTACTTTTCCTTTAAAGGACCCACATGTTTATGTTTTAAAATCCACGGCAAAAGGAGAAATTCAATTTGTCGACTGGACAAAAGTTTATTTGGTCGAATCCGTTTCTTCTGCTTCTTCAGTTCTGGTCAGACGCTGGTGGACACTGCCTGTATCTGCCTGAAGGGGGCGCTCACTACAATGAAATGACTCTGACACTCCCACACCTACTTGTTTCCAGTTGGTGTTAGTTAGGTGGGCCTGTTAGATCTGCAGTGGGAGTGGAGTGTGGGTCATAATGGTGTTTTCACTCCTCTGGACCTGACCTGCTGCACTATTGTTTTCTTTGTTCTGATTTAGGTTTGAGGATCGAGTTATAGATGGAGACAAATGATGTCTGAGACCTCCATTTGTGTTCAAGGAAGGATTCTCTTTCTTTAACTCCTCCTCTCAAACCAGTTCTTTTCTCTGGCCAAGATCTGGACCTCACTGTCCTCAAAGGAGTGGCCCGTGACTTTTAGGTGGAGATGTACGGCAGACTGAGGTCCACTCTGACTCTCTCGTCTGTGTTGGTCCATCCTCTTGTGAAGTGTCTGTTTTGTTTCTCCAGTGTCGCGCTCACTGCAGTCTTCACTACACCTGATTCTCTGTTATCGTGTTGTTTTGTTTCATTCACACATGTTTAACACGAACACTGCAGATTCACGCTGAGTTCTTCTCTGCGTTTTTAAACTCACCTTCACTAGAATCATTTGGATCATTTCAGCTCCAGAACTGCCTGTCACTACTGAACACAAGTGTAGTGGTTCACTCCCTACATGACATCACAAGGTGGACCAGAGCATGTAGACAGACTAAAGCTACGTTTATACGGCGACGATCAAAACAGAAGACGCAAAAGTGGCGTCTCGTCTTCAATTTTTTATCCCCGTTTAGACGAGCGTTCTCAACAGGAAATGTTTGTTTATACGAAGACGCAAAAGTGGGCGAATTCGATTGAATATGCATGCCAGGCCGCTAATATAATGTCAGAGCTACCTTTTTCAGGACACCGACAGGGGCTCTCATCACGGGTGTTTCGCCCTCGATGTGGAGGGTCGGAGCTCTTCGCTTAAAGGAAAATTAACGTTTTTTTACAATCTGAGCCTTCTTTCGGCAATAAAACAAGTAGTTTTACTCACCCATAGCACTTTGGTGTCAATTGGAGCAGTATCGCAGAACTTATGTTGAGCCGTTCTGTTCTACTAATGATCCCGTATCCGTTAGCGTGAGTGCTCGGGGCACTGATTTGCGGTGTCCAAATAACACGAACTTTAGCACTTTTCAAATCACAGAAGATCGCTGTGTCAGGGTAGACTTTTAGTGGATTCAAAAACGGCCTGAAACCCGATATCGCAACAGAAAAGTAAAGTTCAGAGCGGTGTTAGCTTCTTTCGGACTAGCGGTGTTTACAAAACAGCTGAGTTCACGCATGCGCACTGTCCTCTCTGATGACGTCATCAAATGAAACTATAGCTGCATATCGGGTTTCAGGCCGTTTTGGAATCTACTAAAAGTCTACCCTGACACAGCGATCTTCTGTGATTTGAAAAGTGCTAAAGTTTGTGTTATTTGGACACCGCAAATCAGTGCCCCGAGCACTCACGCTAACGGATACGGGATCATTAGTAGAACAGAACGGCTCAACATAAGTTCTGCGATACTGCTCCAATTGACACCAAACTGCTATGGGTGAGTAAAACTACTTGTTTTATTGCCGAAAGAAGGCTCAGATTGTAAAAAAAACGTTACTTTTCTTTTAATGCAACACGAGCTTGTTTAGTCATTCTGAAGTTTTCCACCCAAGCACTGTCAGCAACTAATCCATTCTCAAAATTGTCCCACCACTGACTGGTTCTGCCCGGTCTTGTCCAAACTCGCCTCTGTCACCTGCGACGTATTGTTATTGTTTTTACCGGCTTGGTGCATCAGGTGTATGCGACGTGAACATGTTTTGCGCTTCTTGCCGTTTAGACGGAGACGCGACCCAGGCCGTCTTCAGAACTCCACACTCTGGAAGGAGGATTCAGATTTTTGCCGTTTCAAAGCGCGACGGCGCCGCCGCCGTGTAAACGAAAGACACTTCCAATAGAATATTTTGTCGTATTCAGTCGCAATCGTGCTCGTCTAAACGGCCCCTAATAATAAACCACAGCTCTGGGTATCTGAACAGAATGTACCCTCGCACTGACATCTCTCCGTGTATTAAAGGACTTTTAATATATTTAGTCAGTGTGCCACTTTTACATTTTCCAGTAAATGTTACTACTTTTGACCCAGTGAAGCTCTTCTGTTCATCTGACGACTCCAGGTGTTTTTGAGGAGAGAACAACACTAGAACACACGTAAAACTCACAAGAATCCATTCTGTGTAATGCAGGAGCTTTAAAAGTGCACTGCATAACTGCTCAACAGGGTCTACGAGCTGCTTGTTTCCATGAAGACAGCCTGGAATGTTCCACAGTAGGGCATTAATCTCGCTGGAGGTGAGGAGCAGGTGATGAAACAAGCCAATTTACTGGTCAGATCAGTGGAGCGGTGACTCACTCACACAGAGAGTGTTTTTCAGGGTACTTTTGAGCAATAAAAATACAACTAATGAAATCAATACAAGAACGACACATTTAATGCCACACTGTGGAACATTCCAGGCAAAGCAACAAGATCTCCACGGAAGCAAGCGTGTGGTGGACCCCTGCCCTAAGTAACTCTGTGGGTTCAGTCCCCTGGTCCAGTCCTGGTTTAGTCCTGGTTCAGTCCTGGTTCAGTCCTGGTTCAGTCCTGGTTTAGTCCTGGTTCAGTCCTGGTTCAGTTCTGGTTTAGTCCTGGTTTAGTCCTGGTTCAGTCCTGGTTCAGTCCTTGTTTAGTCCTGGTTTAGTCCTGGTTTAGTCCTGGTTCAGTCCTTGTTTAGTCCTGGTTTAGTCCTGGTTCAGTCCTGCTTCAGTCCTGGTTCAGTCCTGGTTCAGTCCTGGTTTAGTCCTGGTTTAGTCCTGGTTTAGTCCTGGTTCAGTCCTGGTTCAGTCCTGGTTCAGTCCTGGTTTAGTCCTGGTTCAGTCCTGGTTTAGTCCTGGTTCAGTCCTGGTTCAGTCCTTGTTTAGTCCTGGTTCAGTCCTGGTTCAGTCCTGGTTTAGTCCTGGTTTAGTCCTGGTTCAGTCCTGGTTTAGTCCTGGTTCAGTCCTTGTTTAGTCCTGGTTCAGTCCTGGTTCAGTCCTGGTTTAGTCCTGGTTCAGTCCTGGTTCAGTCCTGGTTCAGTCCTGGTTTAGTCCTGGTTCAGTCCTTGTTTAGTCCTGGTTCAGTCCTGGTTCAGTCCTGGTTTAGTCCTGGTTCAGTCCTGGTTCAGTCCTGGTTCAGTCCTGGTTCAGTCCTGGTTTAGTCCTGGTTCAGTCCTGGTTTAGTCCTGGTTTAGTCCTGGTTTAGTCCTGGTTCAGTCCTGGTTCAGTCCTGGTTTAGTCCTGGTTCAGTCCTGGTTTAGTCCTGGTTTAGTCCTGGTCCAGCCTCATGTTCTGGTATAAGAATGTGTGGAATCCTGTTTGTGTCTCCAGGTTTAAATCAGGACCAGCTCCGGTCCATCCAAAATGTGCCGTTTATATGAGTCCATAAACCCGACGATGCAAATTTAAGAAGAAAAAATGAGGATTCAGTTCACGGGTCAAACTTTAAACTTTTCCAACAGCGTAAACTACAGAGTCAGCAACTTTTACACAGAATCACCCCACAGAGACACAGGGAGGGCATCTGGCACATAGGGAGGGCATCTGACACATAGGGAGGGCATCTGACACACGGGGAGGGCATCTGACACACACAGGGAGGGCATCTGACACACGGGGAGGGCATCTGACACACACAGGGAGGGCATCTGACACACACAGGGAGGGCATCTGACACACACGGGGAGGGCATCTGACACACGGGGAGGGCATCTGACACACACGGGGAGGGCATCTGACACATGGGGAGGGCATCTGACACACACGGGGAGGGCATCTGACACATGGGGAGGGCATCTGACACACACGGGGAGGGCATCTGACACACGGGGAGGGCATCTGACACACACGGGGAGGGCATCTGACACATGGGGAGGGCATCTGACACACACGGGGAGGGCATCTGACACACGGGGAGGGCATCTGACACACACAGGGAGGGCATCTGACACACGGGGAGGGCATCTGACACACACGGAGAGGGCATCTGACACACACAGGGAGGGCATCTGACACACGGGGAGGGCATCTGACACACACAGGGAGGGCATCTGACACACACGGGGAGGGCATCTGACACACGGGGAGGGCATCTGACACACACGGGGAGGGGATCTGACACACGGGGAGGGGATCTGACACACGGGGAGGGCATCTGACACACACGGGGAGGGCATCTGACACACACAGGGAGGGCATCTGACACACGGGGAGGGCATCTGACACACGGGGAGGGCATCTGACACACGGGGAGGGCATCTGACACACGGGGAGGGCATCTGGCACACACGGGGAGGGCATCTGACACACACGGGGAGGGCATCTGACACACGGGGAGGGCATCTGACACACGGGGAGGGCATCTGACACACACGGGGAGGGCATCTGACACACGGGGAGGGCATCTGGCACAGGGACGTCTCCGTACATGTTGGCACAGGGGCATCTCCACACACGGGGAGGGCATCTGACACACAGGGAGGGCATCTGACACACAGGGAGGGCATCTGGCACATAGGGAGGGCATCTGGCACATAGGGAGGGCATCTGACACACACGGGGAGGGCATCTGACACACAGGGAGGGCATCTGGCACATAGGGAGGGCATCTGACACACACGGGGAGGGCATCTGACACACGGGGAGGGCATCTGACACACAGGGAGGGCATCTGACACACACGGGGAGGGCATCTGACACACAGGGAGGGCATCTGACACACGGGGAGGGCGTCCGACACACACGGGGAGGGCGTCCGACACACACGGGGAGGGCGTCCGACACACACGGGGAGGGCATCTGACACACACGGGGAGGGCATCTGACACACACGGGGAGGGCATCTGACACACAGGGAGGGCATCTGGCACAGGGACGTCTCCGTACATGTTGGCACAGGGGCATCTCCGTACATGTTGGCAGAGGGGTATCTCCGTACATGTTGGCACAGGGGTATCTCCGTACATGTTGGCAGAGGGGTATCTCCGTACATGTTGGCAGAGGGGTATCACAGGATATCTGGTTGTTTGCTAAGCTTCTGTTACCAAAATAATTGCCCCTTTGATAATTGGGCCGATCAGAAAATGATGATTTCAAATGTTTGTGTTTAGCTGTGGCGTCGTGGTGGAGTCGAGGCAGGACGCGGCACGCTCATGACGCCACACACTTTCACCCAAACACACGGAAATCCCACAGGATCGAAACTAACCTGGAATAAACCTCTTATGTAATCAGGGATGAGGAGAGGGAAGAGAGGAAGAGAGAGAAACAAGAGGAGACAGAGGAGGAGAGAAGAGAGAGGAGGAGGAGACAGAGGATAAAGAGCGGAGAGAGGAGGAGAGAGCGGAGAGAGGAGAGAGATGAGAGAGAGAGGAGATGAGGAGAGAGAGAAGACAGAGAAGAGAAAGTGAAGGAAGGAGAGAGAACAAAGGAGAGAGAGAGGGGAGCCAAGTCCTGAACACCTCAGGATCCTCCTCGAAACCAGAAACAAACACATACACACGGCAACCCGAACCGTTTGATACACAATACTCGATTTTAGACAAACAACGGTCGTCATTAAACACAAACTGTACACGGTGTACGGTGACTGAGCACTCTCCACTCACAGCGAGAAGGTGCCAGGTTCACTTCCATCAACTCAAAACATGAAGCCGTCAAATCCTCCAGCTGAGGAAGTCCAGACCAAGACCAGCTCAAGGCCTGGACATGGGTCCCACTGGGTCCCACTGGGTCCCACTGGGTCCCACTGCTCCTGACAGGTTCAACCCAGAGACTCTGAAGGACGGGTCAAATGCAGAGGACACACTTCGTACGAGCACAATACAGTGAACTTTAAAGAAAAAGTAACGTTTTTTTACAATCTGAGCCTTCTTTCGGTAATAAAACAAGTTGTTTTACTCACCCATAGCACTTTGGTGTCATATGGAGCACTTCCAGAGATGTTTTAGATTTGTGATCTCCATCATGTGAGTTCTCGGGGCACTTGTTTGTGGTCTCCAAATAACACAAACTTTAGCACTTTTCAAATCATAGAAGCCCGGTGTCTTAGCCTACGATTTCGTGTGGTCAAAAGTGGCCTGTAATCCGAGATTTAGCCATAGTTTCGAGTAGATGAGGAGGCCAGTGCGCATGTGTGGACTGTGCTCTCAGCTCCCGGGACCCAAACATGAAACGCAAAGCTGTAAACTATGGATAAATCTCGGATTACAGGCCACTTTTGACTCAAACGAAATCGTAGACTAAGACATCGAGCTTCTATGATTTGAAAAGTGCTAAAGTTTGTGTTATTTGGAGCCCGCACGGGGCATATTACATGCTTGGGGAATATATTATATGCCCCGAGCTATGGCTAGAAGTCACGCTAGGCTAACCGCAAATCTAAAACATCTCTGGAAGTGCTCCATATGACACCAAAGTGCTATGGGTGAGTAAAACAACTTGTTTTATTACCGAAATAAGGCTCAAAATTGTAAAAAAAAAAACACGTTACTTTTCCTTTAAAGGGACAGTGTGTAAGATTTTTACCCGTTAATTACTGAAATTGAAGATACCCATTCAAAAATACATTGTTTTCCAAGCCTTTTCACTTCCATCATGAAATCAAAGTATTCTTTTGGACTTAGATATAGTCACATAAAAGGGGGATCTTCCCCATGCAGAGGCAGCCATTTTGAATACGAGAGCCGCAGAAGGACATTTGGGCTCCGCCTTCGCCTTCGGCAAGGCTCGTGGTTTTGGGTAAACAACACAAGCATGCTGCCGGATCAGACTCGTAATGGATCTAACACGTGTTTTGGACTAAATTGTTTTACTGGATTTTATTCACTGGATCCTTACGGAAAAATTGAGAGCAAGTTTATGGTGAAATACAGAGTTTGACCTGTGCAAAGCATTCTAAGGTAAGCTAACCTCGTTTTGTGCTTTTCTGTATAAAAGCCCCATGTGCTCGGGGAGTGTTTGTTGTGCAGGGAAATGAATTGCATAAAAGAGGAGACTGTAAGGTTTCATTTGATGTGTAGAGTGTCATGGTACATGATCGGGAATGTGTGTTTTCATGAGAAAAGAAAAAAAAAAAACAGTGAACGGGACCGCGTTTTATTTACACTTTAGCGGCACGCGGTTCGTGCGCGGGTACGAGAGCTGTCCGCGTTACGGCGCGCCCGGGTGACCCTCGAGGTCTGCCGTAGCTAAAACAGAAAGTGCAATAGCACCATCCACCTATGCGCCACGAATCCTACACACTGGGGCTTTAAAGGCGCCACATTACGCTATTTTCTGATCTGTTATAATGCTGTTTCCTCAGCAAACATACCTGGAGTTCATTATAAAAACTACCACTTCATGACATCACAAGATGGAACATTTTGAGCTCTGGAGATGTAGACAGACTAATAAAGGATCACTCAAATGTAAATGAAACAAAACAAACTCCGGGTGTGTTTTTGAGGAGGGAACGACAGTGTACCAGCCTAAAGCTCACAGGAGTCTGTGGAATACAGGACCTTTAAGTTGGACTGTGTGAAGTGAGTTTGTTGTGGTGGTGGTGGAGCAGTGGCAGAGTGGTTAGCCTCACCTGTGTTACTGTGCGTTTGGTTGTCTCGGTCCCAGGCCTCTACGATCACGGTGAAGGCTCTCTGAAACACACAGGGCAAAGGTCAGGGTCCGACTGAAACTACAGGCTCAAGCAAATGTTCCTCTAACGTTAACGGCTGATATGCTCATGCACAGGTACAAACATGCCTTCTCTTTATTTTATTTACTTTACTGAACCACAAGGGAAATGATTTGGGTTCAGTAACTCACTCGTCACAATTTAATATATAACAGAGAGAAACAAAAAGAGATGGAAGAGCAAGAGACTCGTGCCAAATGAGGGATTAATTATAAAAATAGAAACAGTTAAAAAAAAAAGTGTACAACTCAAAATAAAATAGAAAAATAAGTAATAAAATATCAAATAAAATATAAAATCACAGATACACAGGAGACATGAACAGCAGTGCAAAAACGTACATAAGCATAAGGTTTTGCTTAAGACAGAGTTGTTGTACAGTTGTAGGGAGTATTATCTGTGACATAAGGTGAGTTGTTGTACACTTGTAGGGAGTATTATCTGTTACATAAGGTGAGTTGTTGTACAGTTGTAGGGAGTATTATCTGTTACATAAGGTGAGTTGTTGTACAGTTGTAGGGAGTATTATCTGACCTTCACCACACACATTCTACGCTTTTCTCAGACTGGAGTTGGGCTTTTCTTGCATTTCTCTCTCATTTGAACACTCGAACTTTCATAGATTTTCAACAAAATGTATTAATAGTGAAGTGTGGGGGGAGACGACTCCGGAAGCAGCGCGGAGACAGGAGCACCGCCCGCGAGGAGCACCGTGCGCGACGCACGAGGTGCACCGAGGAGCGCCACGCGCACCGAGGAGCACGCACCCCTAGTCCTAGTCTGCACAACCGGCACCGGGTCTGCGAGCAAGAGAGAACCGCGGCGCCTGGAACGCGTCCTCTGGAGCCCGAGCCACAAACCAGCCGCACGGCCCTGGTCCAGTCCTGGTTTAGTCCAGGTCCAGTCCAGGTCTAGACCTGGTTTATTCCACGTTTAGTCCTGGGTCTACAGTCTCTTAGCCAATCAGGAAGCAGAACACAATGTTACACTACAAAAAAAAATGTTACACTATTAAAAAAAAACCTTGGAACGAATCAATCTTTTTCCATTGAAATAGCTACTGAACTTACGAAAAATTCACGTTACGAAACCACTTCTGGAACTAATTAATTTCGTAAGGTGAGGTACCACTGTAGTATATATAAATAAATTATAATTCCATGTACCTTGCTTCATATATTTGATAAGTAGTAAACATACAGAAAAAACAAGGGTGAGTCCAAACGTTTGTATCTCCAGACCCCTCCTCTCTCCCTCCTCTCTCTATCTTTCCTTTATCCCCTCTCTCTCCTTGTCCCACTTTCTGTTCTTTTGTGTCTTTTTTTCCTCCTCTCCCTCCTCCATCTCTTCCCTTTCTCCTGTTCTTCCGCCCTTTCCCTTTTCTCTCCTGTCACCTTGTTTCTCTCTCCCTTTGCACTCCTGTGCTTTCTTCCTCTCTTCTCTCCCTCCCCCCTTCCCTCTCTCTCTCTGTGGTGCTCTGTGTTTTCCTCTGGACAGCTGTGCATTCCCATGACCTCGGCTCGCCCTCCACATGCCCCAGGGCAGATTACAGCACTGGCAGGGGGCAGACAGGGGCGACAGGGGCGACAGGGGCAGACAGGGGTGACAGGGGCAGACAGGGGTGACAGGGGCAGACAGGGGCAGACAGGTGTGGACAGTGGAGGATTCATCACAAATGTAAAAATCAAATCTAAATCGCAGTTTGAATGGACGGCAAAGCACAAAGACCAAAACAAGTTGTGGAGTTTTTTACAGTTTTCTGGACATGTTTACAGCATGAACTTTATTTAGTTTAGTTTATTACGATGGGACAGTCAAAACTCTGACTTGATTTGGATTCTTCAGAATATTTGCTGACTCAGATCGGAGTCTTGTCTTTACAGGTCGAGCTCTCGGCTTTAGGCTCGTTCACAGAGACACGAGCCGTTACTGAAGGACGAGCAGATCACAACTAAACCAGGTCAAGTGTGTGAAAGAGAGGGAGAGGGGGGGAGAGAGAGGGGGAGGGAGAGAGGGAGAGAGAGAAGAGAGGTGACTGAGGAGACGTTTACAGGTGTTTAAGTTTGAGAACAGAGAGAGAGAGGGAGAGCCGGTGGAAGTGTATACCTGTTTGAGTGTGAGAAAGAGAGAGGGGGAGGAGGGGAAGGGGGGGGGGCGTGGGAAAGAACATAAGTGATGGAGGAGGGGGGGAGAGAAGAGAGGTGAGTGAGGAAAGGTTTACAGGTGTTTAAGTGTAAGAGAGAGAGAGAGAGGTGGAAGTGTGTTTTCCATTTAAGTGTGAGAAAGAGAGAGGGGAGGGGAGAGAACACGTGACCAAAGAGAGTGTGAAAGAGAGAGAGAGAGAGAGAGAGAGAGAAGGAGGGAGGATGTGTGGCAGAGTGGTTATCCTGTCTCCTCTCAGTGTGCAGAATGTCGGGGAGAAGAGAGAGAGAGGTTTGATTCCATGAATGAGAGAGAGAGAGAGAGAGAGGGGGGGCAGTGGAAATGTGTTTAAGTGTGTGAATGAGAAAGAGAGGGAGAGTGGGGTGAGAGAGGAAAGGAAAACGTTCACCACTGCGACTGCCACATGTGAAACCAGAGTGCCCTTCTTCTTCTTCTTCTCTCTCTTTCCCTGTCTTTCCCTCTCCCCACTTCCTTCGCTCACTCTCTTTTTCTCTCTCTCTCTCTCACTTAAACACTCTCCTCTGTCACCTCTCTCTCTCTCTCTCTCTGTCTCTGAATCCGTCGGTTCTGCCCCGGGGCGACCGTGACTTCAGAGTGACCAGCCATGCCAAAAATACTCGCACATTTTCAGTGCATTCCTGTTTGTCCGTCACATTCTGCAGCAGTGAGATCACAGCAAAAACATTTACCCTAAAGAGTCGAACCCACAACCTCCTCACAGAAGGTCAGGAGACGGGCTAACCACTCTGCCACAGTCCCACCGGGAGGAGGACGAGCACGCTCCACTCACAGACAGACGGCCAACCATACCAATATCCAGTGCACTGTGTAACTTTTCTGCTGGTCTCCATGGCGATACTGCCTTAATTATTCTCCAGCATGGAAATAAACTTGGCGATCACAATAGAGACAGGTTAATGGTCAGATCTATGGAGAAGCGAGCCCGCATATGGTAAGAATTCATGCTTTTATGGTATTTTTGAGCGTTAAAACACATATGTTTAGACATGTTTAATGCCATACTGTCAGTACTCGAGTTGAGGGGTGTGACGGAGAGCCGGTAGCTGTCCGTCATTCCCCGACCCGCGCCTCTTTCTCTCACTGGCCCCAGCGCGCCCCTAGGACGGCATAGCACAGAGCGCTTTCCCTGGGTTTGCGTAACCAGACTGATTCAACTGTTCCCTCCCTATAAACGGTTCCCTGTGATCTGGACTCTGTTTCCCTCCCTGGGGCGTACGAGGGTGCACACTTGGACGCCTAGGGAGCCACATGCTCTCCTCCTCCCTTCCGTGTCTCTGTGCTGGGCGCCGGCTCAGGGGGCCAAACCGGGGCGCTTCCTGGTCCTCCGCTAAATAGCGCATAGTGGCGCGCTAAGGGGGGGCCACATGACCTGGACTGAACCATTTATGTTAATTTGTGGGTTTATTTTGTTTTCCTAAGTTTCTTAGTTAATAAATCATGCCATATGGGGGGTTATTGAGGGGTTTTCTTTATTGTGTGGAACTTTAGGGGTTTTATCATTGTTGGTACCGTTTTACCTTTGTTCCACCCTTAAATCTTTACTGTGTTAATTGGTTAGCCCAAGGGGAGGGGCTAAGGGGGTATATAAGGGGGGAGCTTTGCTCAGTTTGGGGTTGGTCCTTGGCCTGACTATGTGGATGCTAGCTGCTGTGATAGCGTCTGTGGAAACGTCTGTAAATACCTTTTGTAAATACTTTTGTAAATACTACTGTTTTTGGGACTTGTTTTTCACTGTAAATATGTGCACTGTGTACACTGGATTGTGGTGCAAATAAAAAGGGAATACACGTAAGCACGTATTCGACTGTGCCATCATTTTTTTTCCCCCCTCTCGTATCTTGTCCAAACGAACCCGTGACAAGGGGGGATGGGGGGGGTGGCATCCCCCCTGTGGGAAAAATAGTCAAAATCATCCCTCTTCTAAAACGGGCATCCCTTCTTCCATTCCTTATGGCATTTTATCAATCAGGCATGAAAATCCCTAAACTTTTGGCAAATTTCGCCGTTTTTAAGTCAAAATGGCCAGTGCCAAGAGCCAATCATAGGCCGAACTGCGCTCCAGCTTCCAATCATGTTGCAGCATAATTACGCACCGATCGCGCTCCCGCCAATCATGACGATTGCCGCTGTTGTGTTTGCGCCTGTTCGCCGATCAGCTGTGAGCGAGCCGCGTGAATGTTTACGCGGCATTTCCAAGAGAAGAAGAATCCTTAACTTGCTACGTTAATGCTACGTAAGAAGGAACTCTCGCCTCGGGACACGGGATAAGTTCGGGATTATGTCCTTTTCTCCGGAGCTCCGGATTATTAAAGACAACACGGCAAACTGTTAGAATGGATCTGACCGCATTCTTATGGGTGAGTCATATTATCAGATTATTTCTGCATCTATTTCGGCACTAAACCAGGACTAAACCAGGACTAAACCAGGACTAAACCAGGACTAAACCAGGTCTAAACCAGGACTAAACCAGGACTAAACCAGGACTAAACCAGGTCTAAACCAGGACTAAACCAGGTCTAAACCAGGACTAAGCCAAGACTAAACCAGATCTAAACCGGGTCTAAACCAGGACTAAACCAGGACTAAGGTGTGTGTGTGTGTGTGTGTACCTGTGTGATAACATATATCCTGTGTATTATTGAATTATTGAATGACATGTTAACACGCGTTCGCAGACCGCAGTTGTTTCCATGGAAATCGGGGCGTGGACCAAGCGCGTGAAAAACCATAGCCGTTTCCCAATTCAGAGAGTGCACGGTTCGGAGTGTGGTCTCAGCCTGCAGTCGAGGCGGTGCATACTCGCTCAGCCCTGAGTGCAGTCCGTGGACCGCATGGGCGTCTGCGAAATGGAACAGGTCCCGCCTCAGCTCAATGAGCCGGGTGGTCTGCTCCTTGTTCCCTAAAGACAAAAATTATTGCGACTAGTAATACTTGGAATTGGGACATGGCCAATGTTCCCCCTAATTTTTAATGTGTCTGAGCAAACACACACTCCACATCTGAAATGCACTTTGCAGATATTAAAAAAATGACCCCGCGGCTGAATAAAAAGCGGAGATCCACTAAAAACTCTTTCATCCCTGGTTTACAGTGCGCTGCACAAGTTTTCTTGTGCGCTGAGAATGTGCGAACAGTGCACAGCTTAGAGTAAACGTTGGACATGGCGACACTGTAGAATATCCAGCATTACAACAGCAAAGGAAATATAGAAGTGTAAGGGGAAAAGCATGTGAACGGTAATACAGGTGATGTGAACTATGCCGTTACGGCTACCGTCACACATGTTTAGCGTAGTTTATGAAGAGTTTCATGTAGCATAGTTGTAGTGAGGTGAACCAGTACACACATTTTATAGTGAAGTCGCAACTGTCACATGGCGATGTCACTGGCGAGTCCATCTTTGTAGTCATATATCCTGCCGCGCTGTGCATGCTGGGGCTTTTGAGTGTGCGAAGCGTGCATGTTTGCACACTTGGTCCACGCCCCGATTTCCATGGAAACGACTGCACTGTTCGGAGCGCGTCTTAACGGTGCAGGGGACAAAAACCGAATGGAACAGCAGTTGTCGCGCCAGATATGACGCACATCCCCCTCCAAGCACGCTCAGAACCGTGCACTCTCTGAATTGGGAAACGGCTCATATTTCGCACACTCATATATCCCAGCATGCACCGCGCGCTACTTCTTCTACGGGAGAAAATGGAGTCGGCGGCTGCTTCCCATAGTTGCGAGACCTGACGCATTTCGCAGGCGGCCATGTGGTCCGCGGAGTGCACTCAGGGCTGAGCAAGTGTGCACCACCTTGACTGCAGTCTGAGCCCCCTTCAAACCATGCTCCGAACTGGGGACACGGCCGCAGTTTCGTTTTCGTCACACGGAAGTAAGGCCGAAGGAAGTTGGTCGACGTGAGTTCAACACGTCGCCGATGACTGGTCAAAATTGGTCAAAATCGCGGGAAAGTTGCGTGACAACAGCACGAGGACCTGACATTCTGCACACTGAGAGGATAACCACTCTGCCACACATCCTCCCTCCTTCTCTCTCTCTCTCCCCCTTCTTTCTCTCCGTCTCGCTCTCCCTCTCTCTCGCCCTATCTCATCCTCTCTCTCCGCTCGTCGACCTTTCACCCTCTCTCCCCCTCACTCACTCTTTCTTCACTTCTCTGTTTCTCTCGCCCTATCTCGTCCTCTCTCTTTCTCTCTCTGTCTGACTCTCTTTCCCCATCCTCTCTTCCTCTCTCTCTTTCCACCTTTCTACCTCTTAACCTCTCTCCCCCTCTCTCTCCCTCTCTCTTGTCTTCTCCTGGTTCTGTTTTCTGGACGTTCTGTTTCTCCACGTTGTCGTCTCTGTGCTCAGTGTAAACTGTGTAAACTGTGTAAACTGTGTTAGTTTTTGTGCGTGAGACAAAAGACAAAACTCTGCTCGTGTTACTGCGGATCACAGATAAAACACAGATACTGACACAATACACAATAATGAGTGAATACAGGAAACGTTCAGCACTTCACTATTTTTACACTATTTTCGGTCACTCCTCAATGAAGGGACGGTGAGAGTTTCAGGCTACGTTTACACGGCGACGATCAAAACAGAAGACGCAAAAGTGGCGTCTCGTCTTCAATTTTTTATCCGCGTTTAGACGAAGACGCAAAAGTGGACGCAAAAGCCAGCGAAGGGAGGCGCTGGACTGAAACAAAACAAAAAAAACCCATCACAACAGCGTCAAGTTACATTTCTAACCACGACTGTACCGGAAAAGAGAAAGGTAAAACTTCAAAATAAAATGTTCTAGTTGCGTTTTAAATGAGTTGTTAAAGGGACAGTGTGTAAGATTTTTACCCGTTAATTACTGAAATTGAAGATACCCATTCAAAAATACATTGTTTTCCAAGCCTTTTCACTTCCATCATGAAATCAAAGTATTCTTTTGGACTTAGATATAGTCACATAAAAGGGGGATCTTCCCCATGCAGAGGCAGCCATTTTGAATACGAGAGCCGCAGAAGGACATTTGGGCTCCGCCTTTGCCTTCGGCAAGGCTCGTGGTTTTGGGTAAACAACACAAGCATGCTGCCGGATCAGACGTCGTAATGGATCTAACACGTGTTTTGGACTAAATTGTTTTACTGGATTTTATTCGCTGGATCCTTACGGACAAATTGAGAGCAAGTTTATGGTGAAATACAGAGTTTGACCTGTGCAAAGCATTCTAAGGTAAGCTAACCTCGTTTTGTGCTTTTCCGTATAAAAGCCCCATGTGCTCGGGGAGTGATTGTTGTGCAGGGAAATGAATTGCATAGTCAAAAAGAGGAGACTGTAAGGTTTCATTTGATGTGTAGAGTGTCATGGTACATGATCGGGAATGTTTGTTTTCATGAGAAAAGAAAAAAACAAAAACGGGACCGCGTTACGGCGCGCCCGGGTGACCCTCGAGGTCTGCCGTAGCTAAAACAGAAAGTGCAATAGCACCATCCACCTATGCTCCACGAATCCTACACACTGGGGCTTTAAGTTCCGCTCCAAACATTTCAGTGACTTGTATTTTTGTTGACATGTTTTTGAATATTGTACTGGAAATAGTGACATTACAGGAGGATTACAGTGAATTAGAAAATATAAAATCACATCGGGTTTTACATTTGAAGTGCCTCATGCGGAAGTCGCTTGTCTTGGCGTCTGTGGCTGTGAGAGTGTGAGAAAGACTTGTACGCCGTAGACGTGTGTGGGTGCGATTTATACAATTGTTGAAATGACTCTTGTATTGCCGCATCTATGTGACGTAAACGCGTACGCGACGTGAGCAGATCTGACCAGTTTTGCGTCTTGGGCAGTTTACACGGAGACGCTACAGCGGAGCGTATTTCACTTTTCCACTCTGGAGGGAGGGTTTCAGATTTTTTGCGTTTTTAGGCCCCAAAAACGCCGTCACCGTGTAAACGAAAGGCACTTCCCATAAAATATTTTGACGTTTTTACCCGTAAGCGTTCTCGTGTAAACGGGCCCTGAGGTTTGAAGACAAAACCCGACTCACTCTTAATAAAATGTCTTTGTTATGGGGCATTAACTGCAAACACATAATCACCATGTTACCTTTTTTTGTTTTGAAATGTTACATTCACTGAAAACAATTCAATTAAAGTTACACATTTTATTTTTTGTGAACTTTTTTGTTTTTTTTACACTGGTGTAATCTGTTCATCTGTAGAAGCAGGCTCCACCCAGCTCCTCTCTCACCCCACCCAGACCAGCTCTCCTCCTCCACCTCCACCTCTCCATCTCCTCCTCCACCTCTCTATCTCCCCCTCCACCTCTCTATCTCCTCCTCCACCTCTCTATCTCCTCTTCCACCTCTCCATCTCCTCCTCCACCTCTCTATCTCCTCCTCCACCTCTCTATCTCCTCTTCCACCTCTCCATCTCCTCCTCCACCTCTCTATCTCCCCCTCCACCTCTCTATCTCCTCCTCCACCTCTCTATCTCCTCCTCCACCTCTCCATCTCCTCCTCCACCTCTCCATCTCCTCCTCCGCCTCTCTATCTCCTCTTCCACCTCTCCATCTCCTCCTCCACCTCTCTCTCTCCTCTCCTCCTCGCTTACCCTCTGGTATTCCTCGCTCTCTTTCCTCTCCTCCTCTTGCTTCTTCCTCTCCTCTCTCCTCTCCTCTGCTCTTTTCTCTCACACTAAACCAATGTTAGTCTTCTCTCTCTCTCTCTCCTCCTCTCTCCTCTCTCTCTCCTCTCCTCCTCCTTCTTTTCCCTCACACTAAACCTTAGATAGTCTTCTCTCTCCTCTGTCCTCCTCCTCTCCTCCTCTCTTTCCCTCACACTAAACCTTAGTCTTCTCTCTCCTCCTCTCTCTCTCTCTCTCTCCTCCTCCTCTCCATCTCCTCCTCTCTTTCCCTCACACTAAACCTTAGATAGTCTTCTCTCTCCTCTCTCCTCCTCCTCTCCTCCTCTCGTTCCCTCACACTAACCTTAGTCTTCTCTCTCCTCTCTCTCTCCTCCTCTCTCTCCTCTCCTTCCCTCACACTAAACCTTAGTCTTCTCTCTCCTCCTCTCTCTCTCTCTCTCCTCCTCCTCTCCATCTCCTCCTCTCTTTCCCTCACACTAAACCTTAGATAGTCTTCTCTCTCCTCTCCTCCTCTCTTTCCCTCACACTAAACCTTAGTCTTCTCTCTCCTCCTCTCTCTCTCTCTCTCCTCCTCCTCTCCATCTCCTCCTCTCTTTCCCTCACACTAAACCTTAGATAGTCTTCTCTCTCCTCTCTCCTCCTCCTCTCCTCCTCTCGTTCCCTCACACTAACCTTAGTCTTCTCTCTCCTCTCTCTCTCCTCCTCTCCTCCTCTCTCTCCTCTCCTTCCCTCACACTAAACCTTAGATAGTCTTCTCTCTCCTCTCCTCCTCCTCTCTTTCCCTCACACTAAACCTTAGATAGTCTTCTCTCTCCTCCTCTCCTCCTCCTCTCTTTCCCCTCACACTAAACCTTAGAGAGTCTCCTCTCTCCTCCTCTCTCCTCTCCTCCTCTCTTTCCCTCACACTAAACCTTAGATAGTCTTCTCTCTCTCCTCTCCTCCTCCTCTCCTCTCTCCTCCTCTCCTCCTCTCTTTCCCTCACACTAAACCTTAGATAGTCTCCTCTCTCCTCTCTCCTCTCCTCCTCTCCTCCTCCTCTCCTCTCTCCTCCTCTCCTCCTCTCTTTCCCTCACACTAAACCTTAGATAGTCTCCTCTCTCCTCTCCTCCTCTCCTCCTCTCCTCCTCTCCTCCTCTCTTTCCCTCACACTAAACCTTAGATAGTCTTCTCTCTCCTCTCCTCCTCTCCTCCTCTCTTTCCCTCACACTAAACCTTAGATAGTCTCCTCTCTCCTCTCTCCTCTCCTCCTCTCCTCCTCCTCTCCTCCTCCTCTCTTTTCCCTCACACTAAACCTTAGATAGTCTTCTCTCTCCTCTCCTCCTCTCCTCTCCTCCTCTCTTTTCCCTCACACTAAACCTTAGATAGTCTTCTCTCTCCTCTCCTCCTCTCCTCTCCTCCTCTCTTTTCCCTCACACTAAACCTTAGATAGTCTTCTCTCTCCTCCTCTCTCCTCTCCTCTCTCCTCCTCTCTCTCTCCTCCTCTCTTTTCCCTCACACTAAACCTTAGATAGTCTTCTCTCTCTCCTCTCTCTCCTCTCCTCCTCTCCTCTCCTCCTCTCTTTCCCTCACACTAAACCTTAGATAGCCTCATTGTTGTGGGACAATGCTTAGGCGTTTCTGCTCCACTTATGGCCTCAGTCTGTCAGAGATCTTAGCATCGTGGGAAAAGCCCTGGAGGCATCACGGACAAAAACTCTCGGAGCCGATTCCTGGAAAAAACATGATTGTTTTACATGTCGAATATTAAGATAAACTCACTCACAAGAGGTCTGCGATGTACGGCACAACAGAACACACACTTCACCACACAGATGTGAGTTTGGTGAATCTTCCACACTTCAGGTGGGCATGACTGACAAGTGAATTATCCAATCAGGGACATGCATGTTCTGTCTGTATCGAAACAAACATGTCTGTTTATGAGGAAGAACGAAAGGACAAAAAACCACAGGAGACTGAAGACCAGGGCGGATTTCTGCAGAATCAATGAGCAAAGCAGTAAACTCTGTGAACCAATAAAGGTCTGTCTATCTATCTATCTATCTATCTATCTATCTATCTATCTATCTATCTATCTATCTATACTCAACAAAAATATAAACGCAACACTTTTGTTTTTGCTCCCATTTTTCCTGAGATGGACCCAAAGATCCAAAATTCACTCCAGATACACAACACTACCATTTCTCTCAAACATTGTTCACAAATCTGTCCAAATGTGTGACAGCGAGCACCTCTGCCCCGCCGAGACAATCCACCCCACCTCACAGGTGCGCCACATCAAGATGCCGATCCGACATCATGACCAGTGCACAGGTGCGCCCCAGACTGCCCACAATAAAAGGCCACCCCGAAATGTGCATTTTTTTTTGCTTTATTGGGGGTCTGGGGACTCAGAACCAGTCAGTATCTGGTGTGACCACCATTTGCCTCATGCAGTGCAACACATCTTCTTCACATAGAGTTTATGGCGGCACGGTGGCTGAGTGGCTAGCGCTCATGCTTCACAGCAAGAAGGTTCGATCCCCGGGTCGCCTAGGCCTTTCTGTGAGGAGTTTGCATGTTCTCCCCGTGTCTGGGTGGGTTTCCTCCGGGCACTCCGGTTTCCCCCACCAACCCAAAACATGCACCATAGGTACCTCCAGCTTTGGTCCTGACCAAACCGAAGCAAGAAGATCATGGAGATGTTCCCGGGGCGCAGTAATGTGCTGCTCACTGCTCCTAATAACAGGATGGGTTAAATGCAGAAATGGAATTTCCCCACTGTGGGACTAATAAAGGCATAGCTTTCTTTATCAGTCAGTCAGTTGTGGCCTGTGGAATGTTGGTCCATGTATTTTTCAATGGAACGCTTCAAATCTCTTCCCCCGTGCAAAAACAAGGAAATGGATCAGCTGAGAGCTGAGAGCGAGAGCGGAGAGCTTGGCCACGCCCCCACCCTCTACTATAGGCCATCTCTTTTCTCTTCATTTGCATTCAAGCAACAACGCCCAGAATGGCCTGTTCAGAGAGAGAAAAATTACTCTTTCTCATCTTATCTCTGTTTCTCATGCACTGAGTGTTGATTTTGAAGAAGGATTCATTTACAGTATTAGGGAACCATTAAGGAGCCATATAAAAGCATCAAGAAGTACCATGTCATGGGATCTTTAATTCTCCTTTAAGTTCATGCCTGAAGATACAGAAGTGCATCATTCCCTCAACAGTCTGACCCAAGCTACAAATCGTCATTTCAATA